>CAEFZX010011348.1:0-127109 GCA_903066825.1 Alfaro cultratus
CCAGTTTGGATCAGGCTTCCTATCAAGCTATAAGAATGATAGAAAACATGCTAACAAAATGCCTCAGACCTGCAGCCCAGAGGCGGTTCTAGACACAGGCTAACAGAAGTGGCTCTTTAGCCACTTGTACAAGTTCATGGGGGGGGGGGGCGTCGGGCGAGGGTGAGATGTTCGCATCCACCTCAAAAATCTGTAGTTGCGCCCCTGACTGAACTAGAGGGGAGCAGGTGCATCACAATACGATTAGAATATCAATCAGTGAATTTATTTCAGTAATTTAAGGGGAAACTTAAATATTATACAATTGGATTAAACGTAAAATATTTAAGGATTTAAGATTGCAGCTTATAGCTAATAAAAACTCAAATCCAGTTTTAGAGCATGTAATTCACGTTATCAGAGACCAGGCAATGAATTCATTTACACGTACAGTTCATGAAGCTACTTTTCATTAAAAAATAAACAAAAAAATTCCCAATAAATTGACAATAAACTGGATACTGTACATTTGCTCAAAAACACATATATCTTGTTTACTTTACCTGCATGTTTGACCTTTTGGGTGCAGAATTATTTATGAGAGACTGATACTGCTGCAGAGCTCTGCTTAAAATTCATATCCTGAAGTAGAGGTTGCGTTGAGCTCCACACCTGAAAGGTGTTTGTATGGTATAAAGATACAGCTTTAAAAAGTATGATGAGGAAACTTAAAATCCTTTAAAGAATTCATTATTTCGAACAATTTTATTAATATTTATTTTAAGAATTTTGCTTTTTATGGCGCTCAATTGATGCTTCCTCTTTGTGGTGCCATTATTCAACCTATTCTGGGTGACCCCAAAGTGATACTAAGTCCATTATATGTCTGTCTGCCATGATGTTTACTTATAGTAAGCTGTGTCTGGAAGGGTCTTTAAACATTTGAAAACTATATTATTACAACTACAGCAAGCAGTCTTGAAAATGGCTTGAAGACACCAGGGTAAGCCATTACTGAAGCTAATAAACTCTTAAGTTTCTGAACTATCCTTTTAAGCCAGATGCCTCTTATGTTTTTGTTGTTGTTGTTTTTACCCCATCATGAATTTCTCCAACACACAGGCCCCTTCCTGGCTAGTAATTGGACAAGGTTTTCCCCCATCACCAGCCAATCTGGCACTGATTTCCCAGAAGACCTCACAGTCTCCAGCTGGCTTCCACCACTACAGCCTCGTCATTAGTAACCTGCATTAAACGACAGTGGTTATGTGGGCCATCATAGAGACTGGATGTGATGTGGCAAAGCTTTCCATCAGTGAGACGAATTGATGACACGCCCCTCAGCTCCATTTGCATGTAGTCTTTACTGAAATAAGAATGGTCGACATCAAAATCTCACGAAGAAAAAGAACATTCTCCACAGTTGAACAGTGTCACTCAACTAGTAAGTTGCAGCAAATAAAATAAGGTGTTTAGTATAAAAATACAGTAACTAACTCAATGGACATCAAGGGACTGGATGTTTACTGGTGGCTTCATCATTCTAATCACATCCACACCACTGATACTCAGAAACACGGACAAAATGACTACATCAAATGAATTGGTTTGACCTTCTGAAGCATTTGGATTATCTAAGTACATCTGTCAATTTTCATCACATTGATGGCCTTCTGAAGCTGCTGGGTACATTGTGTGTTTGTGTGAAAGCAGGCTTGCAACATGTAGGAGATATAACTAGTGGGGGAGAAAAATGCTTAAAATTGCAGGAATTCAGAGAAAAAAGCAAATTCGCTCCTGATTTCCTGTGGTTTATGCAGTGACGAGAGAACAGTTATTCTGAGAGGATTTTATGGATATGTCTATGTATTGATTTGCATATTTCCACTAGTTTCTGCTGACAGCAGCACCGAGTGATTTATGTGGTGCTTTGTGGGATCAACAAAAATGAGGAGACTGTTGAATCTGTATTGCAAGATGTTGGCGGTGTCTATGCGGTCTGCAAAGCCTCATTGGCCTCGGTATGAGAAGTAATTTGTCTTTCACGCCAGGTGACATGGAAGTGAAACAAGACACCCCCGCATAACAGTTTAGAGAGATTTGCAGCACAGATTCAGCTGCAACACAACTCAGCCGCTCTAAGCGAGCGCAGGTTGAGGGTTTTTTAATAGTCCAAGGACAACTGCAAACATTATGGCTGGCCGGTTACTATCACATACTGTGCTTTTCTTTCCTTTAGTGAATGCACACACATCCTTTGATGTTTTTCCTTTTATAGTGTGACAAATAGGATCTTCTCCATAAACACAGTGATTTTTTTGTTGTCGAGTAGTGATTTTCCTTATCCCCTACTGCCAGCTTTGAAGATTTTGCCATACATTTGATATTAAAACAATAAATTAGATGAATTTGATCTGGAAACATTAGTAATTAAACCTCAACAACAAGAAATCACATTTTACTATACATAAAACTTTCATATTGCAGGTGCTATGAGTGTCAGCTTGTTGCAAACTGTCAATATATTTATTAACTGTATGATGCTTTAATCACTTTATTTTTGTTTTTATGATGTAAAGCACTTTGAACTGCATTGTTGCTGAAATGTGCTATACAAATAAACCTGATTGATATTTAAAATTAGCAATTAGTTTTAAAGTATATGATTTTCATCTCTCATAAAAGAAATAAAAGATTTATAAAAATCGACAGTATGGCTATTACTGAACCCCAGTCTATATTGGCCAAGCTTTTGCAAAGGAAGCTATACATAAAATCTGGCACTCTTATAGAAAACAATTAGTTGTTGTTTGTATGCAATTTGTGCCAAGCATTGTGCATGATTTGTCCTTTTCATTATTGGTTGCATAACAGCCATATGTGCAAATAATAGGCCTTAAAAAACAAAAACAAAACAATTACATTGGCAATAAGTAAAAACTGATGACAATGTTCCTATTAGCGTCATTGATTTCAGGCTTTTGTAAATGTTGCTCATTTGAACACCTGTTTTTATCTATTGTGTTCCATTATTTTGGCTGCTGTAAACCAAATAAAAAAAAAAGAATTACCCTTCTTTTTTATTGTTACACACTCAAAACAATAGCAAATGAGTGCTGACATAATAAATTCCCTATCAATCTATTTGAATGTAGAATGTATTTGAATTTTAGAATGTAGACTAAGGTGGGCTAAATACCATATTATTTTGATTTGTACCTTAAAATAATATGAAAATAATGTATTATTTTCCTTCTCTTTCAGTTATGCACTCCTTTGTGTTGCTGTACCACATAAAATCTCAATACTACACTTTTCATTTGTGTAGATAATTACATGGATTTACGCACTGCTGACCAAGTCCAACTTTCTTTTCCTTCTTACTGAACAAACACAAAGTGCTAAAACCCTACTTCATTCTTAATCAAGGAATGCCTTTACTGCACCCAAAGGTGAAACAAGATGCCAATTACTCGGATGGTTGATTTCTGATACTCAAACTGATTTCTGATACTGTTATTGATGAGCCTGAATAGGAATAACCAGCTATATCAAACGGATGAATGACCATTCAGCTTTCTTGCACCTTGGAAACCACAACAAAAATTATAGCTAAAACCACTGTTAAGCAACAACCAGACAACTGTTTACCACTTTTTGCACTTACTGTTTTTGAGTCTCCCAAAACTCATGCATTATACTGTTTTGCATATGTAGTTAGTTTGAATAATTTTTCAAGACCTTGTAGAAATTGTATCATATGGACTAAAATATGACACTTGCAAGTGAAAATTATGGATACATGACAGGCACAGTTTTTATTGAAAGTGCCAGCTAACGATTCTAGGAAGTATGAATTCAGTTTGAAATGTAGTATTTAAAGCCCAATCTATGAATACAATTTTTAGTTTCAAATGTTTTGAGAAACAACACAAATAAGTTAAAAAGATAGCTGTTTATTTAGTTTTTTGTCCCCATTAGTAGTTTATCCACAATCAGACTCAAAGAAAAAAAAAATATAGACTAAGATCCACAAAATGTGGGGATTTTTTTAATGTATACCACAATTAATTTCATGAACAGCATATGTGCATACTTTAAAGACTAATGCCAATATAATGACCATTGACTTCAAGGTAATAATCCTACACTTGAGATTGGGTTGAGTTATTTAGGACTGTAGGACTAGTGTGTGGGAAAACTTGTTAGTGAGCACAAATAAAACACAAAACCCAATCACTTATCCATAGAACAGAACAAAGTTTCACCCACGTCTTTCAATGACAATTTTTTAAAGTAATGGATCGTGCTCAAGTGTTAAGAAATAACACTGAAGTCTTCTCCTTCACCTGAAGAATGTTTTTTTTCCCTACAGATATATCTTTATATATACAGATATATCTTTTGATAATTAACTCCCATACATGTAATTAAAATACAAAAACAAAAATATTAAAGTGCTTTCTACTGACTTGAACTCTGAGAGAATGGCGTTGATACAGCATGTGTGAGAGTTAAGAATCATTTGTTTTCTGATTAGCTGTGTTCATCAGTGCTTCAGGGATAAAAAAAAAACAGATGTAAGGCATGACTGCAATCAGACGGTTAGCAAAGAGAGCACATCTGTGTCACATGTGTGCAACTTACAACGGCAGTCAGATACAGTACAACCACTCCAGGAGTTACTAAATGTGAAGCCTGCCATCTGTTATGCTCATTTGAGATTAATAATGGTAATAAGAACACTAATAATAATAACACAATGGTAAATTATCAGGATTATCTTTGCAGATAGAATGCTGGATTTCTGTGTGGGAAATAAGAAGATTAGAAGTACAATTGAGAACACCAGCTCTTTTTTTTCTTGCTAAACAAACTGGCCCAGAATATTTCTGATTAACATGTTTGACGAAACATAATTGATACTGTTGATACAAGATTATTTTAACGGAACATCAAGTGTTCAAGTTTGAGAGGACACTCCAAGATGAGGAAAGTTGCAATATTAAATAATAAAAAAGCTTTATGCGTGCCACTGACTGAAAACCCAGTTAGATATGGATGGCCCTGATTCTTTAAGATCACGAAACACTGAGCAGAAATGTCAGGGTCGAAGCTGCTATTAGGGATACTAGCTTGTACTGTGGAGGCAAACGTTTTCTGCCTCATCTGAACAACTAGCATGACGATCACAAAGCACTAACAGAGTCATCATCTTGCAGCATTTCAGCTGAGTGGGTATAAAAAATATAGACATTTGAAACCCTGAATATATGTTCATATGCGATTTTCTGCAACAAAAGACAATTTACAGCCATCCCACTTAGATTATACACTGTCCTTTTTCAGACTTCACTCAATATAAAATGTTTTTGTGTGTTCCCCCTGCAGAGCAGAGGTTTAAATCCGACACAACACAAAACAGCAATTACTATATCAACTGCCTGTATCAGCCAGTTCTCTGTTAATACACTAAAATTACCTGTGGATGAGAGACACAGATTGACTTGAGAAAGGAGTGCGTGTGTGTTACTGTGACGACCTTACATCAACATGTCTTTGTGATGCCTGGCTATGTGCTGGCTCTTTTCTGAAGGCCTCCTAAAGCCCTTGGTGCAGTAGTCACAGCGATGGGGGTAGTCCTTGGTGTGAATTGAAATGACATGGCGTTTGAAGCCAGAAGCGTCCGTACTGTTGTACTCACAATACTGGCACTGATAAACCTTCCTACCACTGTGTGTCTTCATGTGCTTCTTCAGCTCTGCTGGCTGACGAAAACCTCGCCGGCAGCGCTTGCACTTAAAGGGCAGATCCTTTGTGTGCAAGGACAAGATATGACGACTCAGGGTGAACGTGTCGGGAGCGTTAAAGTTGCAGTGCCGACACTGATGCACCTTGTTGCCTTTGTGTGTCTCGGCGTGCTTCTTCAGCTCCGATGGCCGGTGAAAGCCTTTCTCACACACGTCACACTGATGGGGGAAGTCCTTGGTGTGAACAGAAATAATGTGTCGTTTAAGGTCACTGGAGTTGGTGCTCTTGTGCTCACAGTGTGGACATTGGTGGGTCTTGTGGCCTTGCACCATCTCTATGTGACGTTGGAGTTCCCGTGCATCAGCGTAGGCCTGGGGACAGTGGCTGCACTTAAAGGGCAGGTCTGCACCATGCTTACTCTTGATGTGAGTCTTAAGGTTGGACTGGTCTGCGCATCGAAACTCGCAATGCGGGCACTGATAGGGTTTTTCCCCCGTATGGGTCCGCATGTGTTTCTTAAGCTCTGATGGGTGACGGAAGCCTTTGGCGCACTCGACACACACATGTGCAAAGTTCTTACTGTGGACCGCTAACAGGTGGCGGTTCAGTAGCCCCTGCTCAGCCGTCTCGTAGTCGCAGTACTTGCAATGATGAAGTTTGGGCTCTCTGTCCTTGACGATGAGCTTGTCAGAGCCCAGGGGACTGGACTCGTGATAGCGTCTTGTGTACTCGGTATATTCCGGAGATCGCTCAGTGTTGTGGCTCAGAAGCTTGTGACTCTCCAAGTGATTGTGAAAACTGACCTTCTTGTTGGTGGTAAAGTCACAGTCAGTACACTGGTACTTCTTCTTGAGCAGATGGTCTGGGTGGTTTTTCATATGGCATTTGAGAAATCCCCGTGAGCGAAACTTCTTTCCACAGATGTGGCATGGATAGACAGTCAGAGGCATCCCATCTGGTCCAATGATGACGGCTGAAAAAGAAATATGAGAAAACAGCAGGGGGGTTATTGTGATGATTCTTCAGAGAAGAGATTTTGAGAGGCAGGGAGAATAAACTAATTATTAACACTGGAATCAAAACAGTTTGACCATCATCATGTTTTTCGTACCAGTCTGACATTGACGTGTCTCTCCTTTTTTGTTCTTCTTAGGTTTGGGTTTGATTGCACGGTTTGTGCCCAGTCCCTCTCTGATTTGGAAGAAAGGCGTAGCAACTCCATTCTTCACCTGATCAATGGTATTACCTGCACAGAGGTTGTAAACGGCTACAATGAATATTTGGGAAAAAATTATTTTACATAGGAATTAACTGCTAAAGATTAAAATTGCAAGAATTCTTTCAGAAAGCATCACCCTGTTTCAAAATGAGGAAGATGATGTTTTGTTGATCAAAAAAAAAATCTAAGCTGATGACAGGAATAGCATGATTTTCAGCTTAACCAGTCAATCAAAAACTGAGAAATTTAATTTTCTTCAAATCACTCCCAGGTGGTACTAACACCAATGTTCTAAGCTGTAAATAATGTAATTGAGTGAAAGATTCAAGTGTATTTTCAGAGAAAGATGATAACAGGAAGGCTGAAGGAAGTATATAACTTACTTATTGCAGCAAGTTTCAACCTCTCTGTTATAAAATTTGACTGATCTAAAACGTTGGCAGCATTTTGGAAAACTCAGGTTTAAGACAAGAATCTGTTTTCTAAACAGATACATACAGAAACTGATGCTTTAGTAATGGTAGCTGTGCTAACCTGTGTCATGTCCCCTCTACTGCCAATATAAAAAAGATTTATGAATGTTTGAGACAGGAAAACTGGAAAGAATATTTTCTATGCTGTTCCTATAGATTATTTTATTTTTTCTTAAATCTGAGTTGCCTAAAATTATCGGCAGGTCAAAACCCAGAGCCTGGAAATCAGTGAGCAAACTGCAATCAGTGCATCTCTAATAAGTTTTCTGTAAAAGGCACCTGGACAACAGTTGTGTCTGCTCCCAGATTTATAAACCACACTCTCTTTAATTAGGAAACAAAAAAAAAGTACCAATTTCATCACTATCATCATCATCATCATCATCACTCTCCTCGTCGTCGTCGTCATCATCATCATCATCGTCATCATCCTCTGCCTCCTCCTCTTCCTTTATGGTGTTCTTGACTGCCATGTAGACCATCTTGTCACGACCAACACCCAATCTCCCAGATGATGCGGCCTCCAGATCAGGATGGCCGTTCTGATAATCATCTTCTGTTATTACCTCTGTTCCACCTGGAAATTTAAAGATAATTGTTATAATAAATTCAGGATTTAATTTCTTTGCTTTATAATATGCTGTGCTGCAAAGGGCTTTAACGGTGACTTGCCTAAATCATCATCTGCTTCTGCTTTAAAAATGTAGACTTTTATGACCTCTGAGTCTTCCTCTTCTTTGATTTCCTTGTCTTCCATGACTTCTGTGCTGATCTCCAGAGGCGTGTCTCCTATGTCTAACTTTTCTCCAACCTCATCAACTTCAATGACACAAAAATTAGCAGTTATGACAAAATAAATGCAAACATGGGATTTTGTTTCAATTGTGTACGTTTATGACGAACAATCTTACGGGAGATCATAAGGTAATCTTCAGAGCTACTTCTTGCATCATCTTCTTCATCAGTCTGCAGAGGAACCTCCTCTGTTGGCAGCTGTTGATGGATTATGGTCTCTGTGTTGGCTTCTGCAACCATCAGCCCTTCTGACACCAGCTGGTGATCCAGTGTGTTTCCCTGGTGTTCAGACAGTAGCTCTGCCACAAACACCTGGTCTTGCATATCATCATGGTGGTGATGGTTAGAGTCCTGGATGAGGTCTGCTGTAAGAACATGGTGATGATGCGCGTCCAACGCCTCCTCTATAGCAACCTCTGTCCCCAGTATGTTCTCAGGCATGATCACACTGTGTCCTGGGGGGACCATGTCTTCACTCGTCAGTTCATGAGCCTCTACAGCTTGAGCCTGCAAACTTTCCACGTCCACTTCCAGTCCTTCAACACCCTCAGCTTCCAAACCATGTACTTCCACTTCTTCTTCGAGGCCTTCAACAACATGAGCTTCCAGGGCCTCAACGTCCACCTCTGCCTCCAGGCCCTCAACCACTTGCGCCTCAAGACCTTCCACTTCAACCTCGCCTTCGAGGTCCTCAACAACCTGAGCTTCCAACTCTACCACATGTGTTTGCAGGCCTTCAACAACTTCTGCTTCCAAGCCCTCCACATCTGCATGCAAGCCTTCCACCACTTCAGTCTCCAGTCCTTCAACCACTTCGGTTTCCAGGCCTTGAACAACTTGAGTTTCCAGTCCTTCTACCTCCAATTCATGCTCAAGGAGGATGCCTTCATCCGTCATCACGTCTGACAGAAGCATGCCCTCAGGTACTGACACCACAATGTGCTCTCCATCGATGTGAGCTAAACCTCCCATGCCTGCAACTGCAAGAAACAGAAAAGCAACGAGTTTAAAAATAGTAATAAAAACCCTAAGCTTATTTCTGTTATTTGCTTACAGAAAAAAAATATAATTCTACAATGAGACTGAAAATAGCCAATATTCACTGCTCAGACCAAAGACTGTCTTAGAGTAACTTCACAGCATTTAAAAAAAACTCAAATGAAAAACTTTCTGAGAAGTTTAGGAAAAATGCTGTAATGGGTATTTTTAAACTGTGTCCTCACTTTTGCATGAGATGGTAGTTTACTTCATTCCATTTCATGTAAATATTATTCTGAAATGTAAAAATATGAATATAGACTACCTATTTTCTGTCTAGTTATGAATTTGAAGACACAAAACACTAAATACACAGAATTACCATCAGATTATTTGAGGTAATTGTAATGCGGGGTGTAGGAAATCAACCTTCAGAGTCATACTATTGAAATCAAATTTAAGTGTTCAAAATGCCACTTTAGAAAATAATGTGATGCTAGATTGATTTCATTGTTTATTTTTTTACATCTTATTAGACTTTCAACATTTATTTACTACAAGTTGAAGTTACACATCATTAGGTTAAGCTCAATTTGACCTTCCTAACACACCCACCAAAATCTTGCATGATCATAGCATGGGGCATCTTCAGCTCCTGGGTGTGTAGCTCCAATACTCCTCCTCCTTGATCCATGTCTTCACTTCGTAAAAAACTGAAACATTTTATTGTACACATCAAATATTATTTGCTTTGTTCCAATTGCTTTGTTTTGCTTACTTTTTTCAGAAATTTAAAAAGCCAAGATAATGTTTTAGGACATGTTCATCACTAAAACAAAAGTGAAAGGTAGGACAGTGTAACCATGCTCAGTCCTAAATACATACCTTCACATTTAGTAACAACACCTTTACATTAAAACCAACTTGATAGCTGCAGTTCCTTGTTCCATGAAGACAGTCACACTGAGATAGAAGAAAAACAACATATCAACATTTCAAGGGATATTATTTCAGACTGCTATGTAATCATGTAAACATATCTTCAGTACATTTGTGTTTATATTTAGTTTTCTGATGTTAACTTAATCAGCTTTAAACGAAAGAAACAAAGTACCTATAATAAAAGACAGTTATGTAAATTTGGGGGGAAGAGTTGTTTTTATTTAGCAGTAGCTCCATCTATTGTTTATCAAGAATACTACATGCAGAAACAATCTGAACTCGTTTAGTTATACACCTGGACCTGGTTGGGCTTGATGGGCAGAGCCCTACACAAAGGACAGTCCCTCTCAGTTCGCAGGGGACAGGCTGATAGGCAGCTGCTCCGAAGGCTTTTGGAACATGTTGCCTTATTATTTTGCACGACATGCAATGTCTACGCTGATTTGCAATACGATTAATTTATACTGTCTGAGGTAATGGTTTGTGCATTTCAAGGATATACGTATAAATACACCCTTCCGGGAAAAAGACGATAATTGGCCTGTCGTACTACTCGTTTTAGAAAACATCTTAGCTCTCAAGTCAACACAAAAATACAAATGCTCAGACTTTATGGCCACCAATGAAAGCACCGCAGTTATGCAATGCATAACAAGAGGGCTACCGCCCTCCACCCACTGAAGCTAGCTAGCTAGCATGCTAAGGGAAAGTCTTTAAGCGCCATTTTGTTTTAGCACAAAGCTAATTTACTGGATTACTAAGCCGGAATAAAACACGTATTTGCACACCACTACCCTTTAATATAAACTACTATAATAAAAGATTAGAAACGAGAGCAACAAATTCATATGACCAATGTTATTTATAAACAACATTTTGCTCGTATATTCGCGCAGACGGTCGTCCGTTCGGCTACCTAGCTCGCTAAGCTAGCAGGAGCAGCTTGTGCCGCATTATCTTCCATGTTGTTTCTCGAAGGAGGCCCGCTACGTTTGACTGGGCCTATGCGTCCTATTCCCCGTGCCTCTGCGGTCGATTTGAAATATTTTTACCTGATAGCTTCGTCTCCTGTCCCTATCGGTGTGTCTCCCCTTTGACGAATTTGTCTGTTATTGTTTTGGTTTATTTTTGACGGTAAGCTAAGTGCGGCCTGCAGTTTTTGGATTCCCGGCCACTCTTTGCTAGGCCTCGGCCAATCAGCTTGCTCCCTGACAAGCAGAGGGAGGGCGGGGGGCAGACAATGCGTGGCCTCGTTTACCGCTGATCCCTTACTATTTGCGTCATGCATAAGAGAGCAGTTGCATTAAAACAATCCTTGGCGCAATCGAAAAATTTAATTCAACTTGCATCGAGAATTGAATATATAAACAATAAATCTGACTTTTGTAAGAAAATAAAGTTGATGCTTCCACAATCTGCGCTCAGACTTTGTAAGCACAGACGAGGCCTGTAGGCCATTTTTGTCGCAAGGGGTGGGTAGCGTAGCACTCTCGTTGGAGAGCTGATCATGCAGCCACACTCCATGTCTTTTGCCTAGTGCGGCATTGCTTTTAAGAACATTAAAATCACATATGAGTCAAAAATTCACAAGTTATTCTGAGACCAATGACGCTGGTCAGTTTTAAATCGACAACTTCCAGTTGATTAAAGGGAAACTTTGCACTTATTTCAACAAATGTGTGTCACCTTGCAATATCCAAATTAATTTTACTCATTCTACACATTGTTAGATGACACACTGAACTTGACAACAAATTATTTCTGTAAGGTAGAAACACAAGAACTTCATATTATCGGTTTGGGCAGAGCCTGTCAAAGACTGTATAGGTCCCATGGCAGAATTTGATTTGGGGGGGGCGCCTTCCTCCCACCACAACTCAAGTAATATTCCTTTCATATTACTTTTTTTAATCAATATTTTTGCATAGAAGACAGGATGCTATATTACCTTATTTGCCCTATTAGAAATGATACTTTAGGATTTTTGCAATTTTGAAGTGCTTAGTAAAACACAAACATGTCTTAAAATAGAATTTGCCAAATAAAAAAAAACCTTGAAATTTACATGAATCACTGTTAACGTAATATTAGAAGCTCACTTTAGAAACAGTATTGTGATCATTGAGTCAATGATCACATTGCATGTAGACATACATATATATATATACACTGCTCAAAAAAATAAAGGGAACACTCAAATAACACATCCTAGGTCTGAATGAATGAAATATTCTCATTGAATACTTTGTTCTGTACAAAGTTGAATGTGCTGACAACAAAATCACACAAAAATCATCAATGGAAATCAAATTTATTAACCAATGGAGGCCTGGATTTGGAGCCACACACAAAATTAAAGTGAAATAACACTACACGCTGATCCAACTTTAATGTAATGTCCTTAAAACAAGTCAAAATGAGGCTCAGTATTGTGTGTGGCCTCCACGTGCCTGTATGACCTCCCTACAACGCCTGGGCATGCTCCTGATGAGGTGGCGGATGGTCTCCTGAGGGATCTCCTCCCAGACCTGGACTAAAGCATCCGCCAACTCCTGGACAGTCTGTGGTGCAACGTGACGTTGGTGGATGGAGCGAGANGGTCTCACAAGGGGTCTGAGGATCTCATCTCGGTACCTAATGGCAGTCAGGCTACCTCTGGTGAGCACATGGAGGGCTGTGCGGCCCTCCAAAGAAATGCCACCCCACACCATTACTGACCCACTGCCAAACCGGTCATGCTGAAGGATGTTGCAGGCAGCAGACCGCTCTCCACGGCGTCTCCAGACTCTGTCACGTCTGTCACATGTGCTCAGTGTGAACCTGCTTTCATCTGTGAAGAGCACAAGGCGCCAGTGGCGAATTTGCCAATCCTGGTGTTCTCTGGCAAATGCCAAGCGTCCTGCACGGTGTTGGGCTGTGAGCACAACCCCCATCTGTGGACGTCGGGCCCTCATACCATCCTCATGGAGTCGGTTTCTAACCGTTTGTGCAGACACATGCACATTTGTGGCCTGCTGGAGGTCATTTTGCAGGGCTCTGGCAGTGCTCCTCCTGTTCCTTCTTGCACAAAGGCGGAGGTAGCGGTCCTGCTGCTGGGTTGTTGCCCTCCTACGGCCTCCTCCACGTCTCCTGGTGTACTGGCCTGTCTCCTGGTAGCGCCTCCAGCCTCTGGACACTACGCTGACAGACACAGCAAACCTTCTTGCCACAGCTCGCATTGATGTGCCATCCTGGATGAGCTGCACTACCTGAGCCACTTGTGTGGGTTGTAGAGTCCGTCTCATGCTACCACGAGTGTGAAAGCACCACCAACATTCAAAACTGACCAAAACATCAGCCAGACAGCATAGGTACTGAGAAGTGGTCTGTGGTCCCCACCTGCAGAACCACTCCTTTATTGAGTGTGTCTTGCTAATTGCCAATAATTTCCACCTGTTGTCTATTCCATTTGCACAACAGCAGGTGAAATTGATTGTCAATCAGTGTTGCTTCCTAAGTGGACAGTTTGATTTCACAGAAGTTTGATTTACTTGGAGTTATATTGTGTTGTTTAAGTGTTCCCTTAATTTTTTTGAGCAGTGTATGTATATATATATATATATATATATATATATATATATTTTTTTTTTTGTCATGATTTGTGGTACTTCAGTAGTCAGGCAGACACGGTAGACCCAGGCTATGGAGAGTAAATGGAGATTTAATGATGAAAAATGCAAAAATCCAGGCAGCACAGAATGAGCGGAGCTAGTAGCAAATCTCTGGTAGCAACTTGTAATCAACTGACGGCAGACTAGGGACACAGGTGGGTTAAAATACAAAGGGGGTAGACAGGACAACACGAGACTCAATTGACACAGAAATAAAAAATAAACAGAAAAAAACAAATCCTCAGTTCAATATGTTTTTTTTATTATTATTATTATTAGTTAAAACTGTCACTATGGGCTGACAGTTTAATATAAGAATATAATTTTCTCTCCTGGATGTTGTAGACATTGTATTTATCATGGACAGGAACAATTTGTCATGAAACGGTGAAAGTGAGGTGGTGAGGCAAGCGCAATAGACCCAAGTATAAATGAAACAGATGTGTTTAATGATGACAATGTCCAGATACAAAAACAGTCCAACAACCAGGCAGCATGGCTTGAACAGAATCCCGGGTTCAACACCGGAAGCAAATGGAAGCAAAGAATGGACAGACAGGAAGACATAGACACGACGCCAAAATAATACGAGGACCCAACGAAGAACAAAGGACACAGGTGGGACTAAATACACAGGGAGACAATCAGGGAAACGAGACACACCTGGGAGTAATCAAGGGAGGACGGGGCAACAGGGAGACAAATGGACACCGAGAAATCAAAAATAAACACAGAAAACACGGAACCTGACACAATTGTTAAATCACTCCAATGTTTGTTCAGCTAAACATATAAATACTGCAGCATTGTAGTCTGCAAACATCACCCTAAATCTCCTTGCAAACTTATTTCAAGGTATAATCAATTTGAAAAAAATTTAAGATTCGTAACTTTGGGAAATATTTTTTGGGGACGTTTGGGGTAGCTCTTATTTCTGTGTGTACGAATCAGTCTCTTGCTATCAGAGTAATGATATGTTCTTTTGTCTACAATTTCAAGGACGGTTTCCAAAACTTGTGGTGTATTCACTAGGGGTGTAATGCTACCTAAAAATTTACTTAGTTCGATCAAAGTTTGGTGCCTTTTCATAATGTTTCATTAAAGAAAACAAGTACATCTGAGCATATTTCAAAACAGCAACTACATCGTCTGAATTTACACAGGCTTTGTAGCAGATTCAACCACTACCATAAAGTTATTTTTCTGGGTGCTTAAAATGTTTAGCTTTTGGACTCACTCACTGATGATGACGATACGGAAGATCCCAATGCCAGCGTTAACCCTCGCCAACTGGTCATCGCGGACTGATCGACGATCCGGATATCATTGTATTTTGATAACTGTCCTGCAGTTTTGTTAATTGGCTGAAAACAATAAATAAATAAAAAAAAAAGTTTAGCTTTTCATTTCCTTAAGCAGAAATTTTAATCCAAAGTGGCTTACAAGATAAGAACGTAAAGCCGACAACCTTGGCTTCAGTGTTTTTCCTCACAGAGATTTAGTTTCCTTTGTAAATTGTTCTCTTAGATTTATGGTGCATTTGCCTGGCTTCCCATCTATTCATGACTTACATTAGTCTGTATTTTCTTTTTGCTTGGTTTTAATATGTAGTAGGAATTTCGGCCTGAATGTACTTTACTTTCCTTTGAGCCATACTCTTGCTTTTTTCTCATTTTCAGCCTTCCTTCTTAAAACTAATAATTTTTCCAACATAAATTAGAAAAGACAAAGGTTAAATGCAGTAGAAGCTTGGTATAGTATGTCTGCGGCCTTTAAAATGCCATGACAGAACAGCAAGAAGACAATTGTTGTCCACTTTCAGTTTTCACATCAGATGTCAATCTACAGAAGCGCATTGCTATCACGAAGGAAAAAATATCTATTTTGAGCGCTATGACGTTACAACGTGATACTAATCTTGTTTAAATGTGATATATTACATAAACGTGATATATATCTTGTATAAACATGACAGTTATCTTGTTTAAGCATGATAGTTATTTTGTATAAAAGAGATAATTTCATGTCCAGAAGGTAGCCTGTAGTTTGCTTTTCGTTCAGGCAAAAATAGAGATAAATAATCTATTCCAGGTTCAAAATATGTTACCTTTTAAAGTAGAATAGATTAAAGATGCTCAAGGTAGTGAAACTTAGGTGGAATCGCTCTTTAGCCATTTCCCGAAACAGAAGCCAACTTCAGCTTCGTTCCAGACGTCAGCTAGGAACGCCGCCACATCTAGAGGATCGGACTGACGTTTCCTTCTGTGCAGTTCCATTCCGTTAATGATCCAGCTCAGAGTGCGCATGCTAAGAATGATTTCTACCACAATGCAAAGCAGCATCATTATCTCTCCATGACAAAGCACAAGGAAAACGTGGCCAACTCCTATTAGCCACTGTACTAGCCTTCTTTATACCTGCGCAAAAAGCATATTAACGCCACCTTCAAGCCGCAAAATTATCATGTTTAAACAACATAAGTACCATGTTTATACAAGATTACTATCGCATTTATACAACATACTATCACACTTAAATAAGATAACTATCACATTTATACAACACATCACGTATACCGTCATAGCATGATAGCGCACGAAAAATTTTTTTCCTCCATGATTAAATGGATGATCTCTTTAACTGATGGTTTCCAGTCCTTTATTATATGCCTTTGATGGGTGAACACACCGTAACAGCTTGTTCCCCATCAACCAAGCGCTATCTAAATGACTGTCCATACCCTAATTTGAAACACTCCTTAACTATCTTTTTCCAACATGTGCGTTCTCTCCTTTTGTCTTTCTGCAAACCTGAGCAGTCAATTATCCGCCCTTGACGTCACTTACTTTTTCCCCTTTTCGTTTCAAACCCTTTCAAAATAAAAGCATCAACAAATACTTATTTATATGAAGAAACACAAAATACTAATAAAGTCATTTACAATGATAGCAATGCGCTTCCGCACAATCCCAGTACATTTCAGAAATAGTTGCTCTAAGATGCCACCTTTTTGTCTCGTTAAAACACCTAGCAGAAACTGTACAATAAATTTGTCTAGTTTACCATACTGTGCTTTTGATTTCTTGTCTTGTTAATATATAATTTTTTACCTAAATATAAAACAAACATGGTCATGCTTTAATAGCTTAAGTGTTTAGTATGCATAAATTTCAACAAGCAAGTATTTTGCTATCTTCTATGTAAAACAAATAGGCCTATACATTAAAATCGCTCAACCTGATCTGTACATAATTAAATTCTGTTCAGGTATGTACCTGTCTCTCAGTCACTAAACAAGCAAGCTAACTGCTCATTTTAACAATTTTCTTGAATTTTTATACGTAATTTCAATTCCATTAAAATGAAATTTGTATTCAGACATACCCTTCATGCTCAGAAGAATGCTTTTGCAATGTTGGTGCAGCCTGAGAAATTGGTTAACCTCACAGAACTCAGTATTTAGTGCTCTTGGTAGGTTTTGTTGTCAGTCAAGACAGAAAAACTGACATCTTCTTTTCTTTAACTTTTAGCAAACATAATATTGACTTGTACTAAATACAGGTAATAAAATATTAAATATGACAAATTTAAGTCTGAGAAAAACTGCAGTCAACTTATAAGCACTCCCCTTTGGTAAGCAAAATATACAACTACAGAGATCAAACATAAGTAACATATTGAAGTGTATAAGACAAGCTGATTAATAAAATAGTTTAAACAATTAATTACATTATCTAAATAATATTGTTGCTGTAATGTACAAAGTAATCAAAATCTTAGACTGGAAGTTAAGGGTGCATTCACACCAGCCCAGAATTAGAGTCTTGAATCAGACTAATTCGTTTGTCTATTAAGTCTGATTCATTTGGGAGGTAAGAATGCAAATTTGAATTCCAAAACGGACTAAAAAAGTAAAATCTGATACGCCTGAAAACCTAGATCTCAATCAGGTAGAAGTGAACTCTTGCACAGTTGAGAACATATTTGAATGCAACCTGACTAAAAACCGTTCTAAAAGCAGGAAGTGAAATACAGCGCAGGGCATTCTGTGTCAATACAACCATAACAAATGCATGTTTCCACCATTAGCGGAAAAAATGGCTCTTGGTCAGACGTGGAGAGAACAGGAAGTAAAGCACTCACAAAAACTAGGTATTTGAGCTAATTAGTGTGAAAATGGAGGCCTTGGGATTCCCTCGTACAGTTGCACAGTGCCGCACTGTGACTTCGCCATCAATACATCAAAATATGTGGCATGCAAAGGACAAGTGGAAGTTCAGGAGACGCGAAGGACAAGTTTCCTTGGTGTGATGAACTAGATGCTATTCTTGGAACTCGACCCAGTAGCAGCCCGCAACATGTTTCAAGCGCCCCATGTCTTTAAAACTTAGTGACACCCCTGCTGCTATGCAATAGAGTGATTATCAGTCGAAATCATGTTACGTCAGCAGCAATTCAACTGCGTATGTTGCCTTCAGAACACAGGCAAGAATGTAGCTATTTCAGCTATTTACAGTTCAGCTAATAAAATTATTTACAACTCCCCACCTCTTGCAGATCACCTCTCTTTGTTGGGCACAGGTCCCATACGCAGCTTTGCGCATCTGTAGTTGTCAGAGGTTTTATTTTTAGCACAGCGTCTCTGTACCTCACACTGCCTCGTTCAACCCGTTGCATATTTAATTTCTGAAGGAATAGTTAATCACCTGCATTGATGGATGCAGCTACATCTTCGTTTTCCCTCTAATTGTGACCAAAATAGGTCAAAAGATATTATTGTATTGTATTTGTATTTTGCACGCTAAATATAAATTAAAAAATAAAAACATACATTTTAGGAAAACCCTATTTCGGTGTCCTTATTGTTCACCATGTATATATTTGTTTTATTTCGAAGGGCTCTAAATAAAATAAAGCTGATGATCTTATCTAATATTGCTAGCAAGTAACATCCAATGTTTGGACGATTTTCTCTCGTCATTTATCGACTCACCTGCATTTAATGCTTATGGATTATTAAGATGCATTTTATTCACGCTGTGATAAACAGTTGTAGTACACTGACTGACAACATGCTAGCTAATGTTAAAACAGGAAGATAAATGCGGGTAACCATGGCAATCAGAGAGTGTTAATTCCTCTATACTTCAGGTATCACTGAGTAACACCAGTAGATAACTCTTAGATTCAGTACTTCACAAATGGCCATATCAACTGAAACCGAACAAAATTAATTTTCCTAAGCTCCATTTAACATTAGCTTTTACAATATATTTAAGCATGTCAGCACTTAACTGTATTCATTATGTAACAAAATAACCATATTTTTTCTTACACAAAAATCTAATCCTTATCTACAAAACGGAAGGTGTAATGCTCCTTAAATGTTGTCTCTTTGTTAAGCTTCAAATATAGGAAGCCATCACTGAATGTTCTAACAATATGGTTTTTCAATAACTACTGAAGAAATACCATTTTACAAATAAAGAGACCAAAAATAATATCTTCTGTTTTGAAATATAGAAAATTCAGACTGAACTCATAAGTCCCTCAGCCGTGTCGCTCTGCTAGCTCACACACGCTAGCATTAGCTGTAATTAGCTTTCAAGAATATGTCCCGTTTTGAAAACGATACTGATCATGTCACGAAACGGTGTGTGAGGTGGTGAGGCAGGACGCCAGGAGACCCAGGTAAGAAGAAGTTATGTATTTTAATGATGAATCTGGTTCTAAATGACAGTCCACAATAAGTCCAGACACCGGGCAGCACGGCCGAGCGGAAGCCGGGGCTCGACGCCGGTAGCACCGGGCATACGAAGGACAGGAGCAACAAGTGACGGTAAACAACGACAGCAACTGACGGCAATAGACAAGGACCCGACAGAGACGAAGAGACACAGGTGACATTAAATACACAAGAGGTAATCAGGGAACGAGACACACCTGGGAGTAATCAAGGGGAGACAGGACAACACGGAGAACACAGAGACAACAGGAAACTCAAAAGTAAACACAGATCTTGACAGATCACAAACTGCATAACGTGACTCACTAGTTGACACTTGCTTTAATAACCTATTCAACTCTTAAAGGTAATAAATTTACATGCATCAAAATGCATTTTTACTGACCTGTTTTATAGAAAAGACGAGACTCACACGTTGAGCTTCCCTTAGCATCCAAGAGGAAGGTTTTTTTCTTCTGTGTGCCCAACCTTGTCTATGCCACAAATGTGACAGTCGCCCTCAAGCGGTTGTATGTGGAACCGCACTGAATAACTGGGATATCACTAAATAACTTATTACAATTAAGGACAGAAAAATAAAAAATAATGCTGACGTGCCTATTTTAATATTTAGTATTTTAACTTACTTATAACTTATTTTTCATCCCTCTACGTGTACACAATTGGAGGCAATTTCTCCAGACTGTTTTCTTTTTTCTTTTTTTTTTGCCTTGTTTTTCCACAATAGTCAATTTATTTACTGGTGAAAATCTCCTTTCAGACATCGATCAAATATCTAAAAGCAGTTATAGGAATAAAATCACAATTTTGTATATTAAACTGCTTACAAATATGAGTCACAAGGTTTTAGTTCTTTGCCTCTAATGTGACCATACTGAACTTAATCACTTACTAATACCATGTTTTTTCTATTAATCATTACATAATTGTCCATGTTAACAGGATTGGCCTGGTGACTGTATTATACACACTGTCACTGGTTTTCAGCTCAGAATAAACAGTGACTGAAGCTTTCGCTAATAACAGCTAAGCACCTCAGATACAGGGTGTTAAGATGCCAAATATGAAAAGAATTTGTTTGAACACTGAGCAAACAGAACACGAAGGCAATTCTGAATATTTACCAAACATGAAGCCACTTATTAAAACATCCATAAAATGCCATGCATTCACAATTATTACTCTGAATCATCAAGTACCCTTGTAAATGGGTTTAAAAAAATAATAAACCCGCTCATGCATCAGAGCAATATGAAGATGAACCGATATCTGATTCTGAGACTTTCTTGTTTTATGTTGACATTACTAACAACTACACCACAGTGCGGTCCATTAAAGTAATGATATCATATTGCAGGTGAGGGCATACATTTGTTGTTCACTTGGAAAATTATCTTGTTCTTCTGTTGTCAAGTGCTTTGCATGAACCTCTTAGCCTCGTCATTCAAGCTGCTTTGCATCATAGGATTTAATTTTAAAAACCATTATCTCAAAAACATCCCATGTCACCATCTGAACTGCAAATTATCTCCCATCTTCTCTGGTACTCCTAATTGCACTAAAGGCCTGCAACTCTCTACTTAGCTATCATTTTGGTTCTTTCGTGGTACTCCTGTCTAACAAGATCGCTCCCAATTTCAGTGATTTTGTTCAGGTGCCGTTGCTCTGAACTTAACCTTGCTAGAAAAGATCAAATCATATATTATATCTCTGCCTTAATTTGACAAGTAGCCGACTAAGAAATGTCATCTCTCTTTTGCGCTCAGCTTGACTGCTAGAGCTGTGACCTATCTCCCATTTGATCGCAGAAGAGATGCTAGATTGTTCAGGGTGAGATATTATTACAGGAAACTCACAAATTCACTCCATTTCAGTTTTGCTCCTTTCTAATACTGCGATTTTATGTGCGCAGAGTGCAATAGATCAGACCACTGCCTTTCGCAGCAACTGAAAAATAAGGTGATAACACCACTTTTGGCTTTGCTCCCTTTAGTAAATCTGTAGTTGACGGTACGTGAAAATGTTCACTGACTGTATTATTTTGATGATGACATGATTTTTGGTATTTTTATTTAGTTTGCTACAAGACTGAATTCACACCAAAGCAATCAAGATATGATTGGAGTAAAGACTTTTAGTCGTTCACCACATTTAATCCTGTATTGTTACTGCACTTTCAATATAATCAACAGTATATGGAAGTTTTGCTTTATTACATGGATACAAATATTTTTATCTTGTGTTTAAATGTTTTCATTTAAATAAATTCACATGCCTTTACTGTGGCATCCTTTGGCTCTCGTTTATTTCTGGGTATAATTGCATCAGGACACAAAGGAAAGAGTTAAACAAAGACAATCCCTACATATATTTGCCTTAAAAACCTAGAGAGCTTTGAAGAAGTATTTTTTCCCCCTAACATCTTTCTACTGTGTTTTTGCTTTAGTGTCACATAACAGGTGAAGTTCGTCAAAGACATTTTAATTTTAGAGAAAGGTAGCCTAAACAAAAAACTGGAAGCAATTTCCAAATGGCATATTAATTTATTAAGGGAAGAAGGTATCCACATTAACCTGGCCCTCTCTTAAAAAAAATACGAACTTGCCCCGTTGTCAAATTTCTATTTAACTGTGACTGATTTTTTTAGAGTGATACAGTTCACCCTCCACAGACGTCATCCCTGATTTCAGCCAGATCACCTCAATAGAGCTTTTTGGACAACACGAAGCAGGCTTAAACATTTCAAAAGACAAGAGAAAGGCCCTTACCTGAAGAAACTAAAAAACAGATAAGACAACCACATTCACATCTTAAGTGTGGAACAGGCTACAGAGCCATTTGTAGAGCTTTTAGAGCCATGATCTACAAAGGGGATCACACATGGGCATTCCCAAGTCTGATCTGGTCTACTGAAATTTCTCCAAGAACATATCAATTGACTGATCCAGGAGTTCTCAAAAGAACTCTGAACAATATCTAAATCACTGCAGGCCTCACCCACCTCTGCTAAGGTAAGTGTTCCTAATTACTCAATTATCAAAAACAGACTAGATGAAAATGGGATCTACGTAAGGGAAAATTCCAAAATGAACACAACTACTGACCAAAAAAACAAAAGATAATTTGATGAATAATTAGTGAAATATTCTGTGGACTGATGAGTTAATCGGGTTTTATTCTCCTAGCATGAAACAAACCTCATTTCAGATAAAGAATATATTAATGACGTTCATAAATGATTCCAGTAGTGTGGTCTGAGGTTGATTTGCTGCCTTCTTACCAGGACTACTTGCTGATTGATGAAACATGCTTTAATGGACAACATTTGAACAAATATTTGGTTGACTCATTAAGGTTCAATTGACTAAAATTAGACTAAACTAAATACAAGTGAATAGATTTTGACTGAAATGAAATTGGAACATGCTGTCAAAAATAACATTAGACATTTGATGAAGATACACCTGTAATCATCTGATGACAGTCTAAACATTCATTCTCAATACCCTCAATTGAGTTTACCTTTAATTGGATACATTTCAGTCTGACCGTTAACACATTCTTTCTGTGTGATTTAAAAATCACAACATCAATCTACCACTTGCTACAGTGAATTATCTGTTATTTATTAAATATTATCATTCCATACACTAGTTTCACAACCACTTCACCATATGTGCTGGCAGCCTTATGTTTCCTCTAAAGGTTAACCCACATAAGTCGGTTTGTGTGAATTTAAAATTTTTGTCAAGTTCCCAACATTGACTACAGCAGTGGCTTATGCATCTTCAAGGACCCATTAATTTACATAGGGAAGCTTTATAAATGAGCCCCTTGGAGATCACCGCAAACATTGCTGTAAAAGGAAGAGAAAAAAAAAAAACACAAAAAAGTTTATTCTCTCACTAGTACAAGAGCTGGTTCTCAAGGCTTTAGTTAATGCTAAGAAGATTGTAAAAGTTATAGGACACTTAGTGTCAGAGAATTAATGACCTCACAGTTTCCTTTTAAAATAAGTGTGAGTAACACTTACATAGTGGAGACACTTGTAGTGATGTTTAGTGCACTTTTTTTTTTTTTTTACGGCATCTGTGCCAATGCCTTTTTGCTGTGGATACACACGTACACTTCAATTCTGCAGTGTTCTTTTACAGCATTTTTAATGCTTGCTTCACACACAGTCCCTCAAAATAGGGATGAGGCGTGAAGTGATGTAATCAAGTTTTCAATTACATTGATTAATATGCTTTGGAGGGTTCCCAGAGAGCTCTGAGAGATCTATGAGGTAGGATTTGGGAGGAAAGTGATGATTAGTTTTTAGTATGTGCGCGAGGGAGGGTGAGTGAGATGGAGAAAACCTGATGAGTAATGTAGTTGGATGAAATAGGTTAATGCTAATAACTTATTGTTTCTGTGCCAACAGCAGTTTAAAAGAAAAAAAAAAAGATTGAGAAAGGTCTCACACAGGTAAAGATCTTTCCAATATATATATACATACATATATATTTTTAACACTTTTGTTCTCACTTGCTCTGATGTAGGGTTTGATGTACTGTAGACAATTTTCACTGTAGAAGCAAGGTCAGATTAAAAAATAATCTATTGGATTTTTTACCCCATTGGAATGTGTTCCTATAATCATCACAGCAGTATTCATGAGGAACAAGTCAAACCTCATAAACATAATATATACATTCTGGAGCCTTGAATCTTTGACATTTGGGGTTTATCAAGAACTAGTAATTTTTTTAGCAAACAAGTTTTTGGGTTTTTAAATTAGACTATTTAAAATTTGACAAAATGTTGGGTTAAGGTTTGCTGACCTTGATTCTGCATGTGTGCATGATATTCATAAAGACTTAGATAATATCCAATCAATGCCATCATGTCAGGATTGAAGTACGACCCGAGTGCATGCACATTCAGAGGCAAATGGCTTTAATAATGGAAGACACATTAACCGTCGGGATAAGCCTTGGGTAAGCAAGCAGCTGGAGGAAACCATGACAGAACTAGAGACATAATGCAACCAGGAATCTTAAATGCACTTTGGAGGGAGTGGAAGAGTCAAAAGAAGCAGAAGAGCAAATTACAGGTGAGTGGGTGAAGCTGGGAAACGGAGCAGGTAGGAGCACATGAGTAAATGATTAACAGCTGAGAAAGGGATAAGAAGGAGGAAAGAAACCAAAGCATAATAAAACAGTAAAAAGGAAGAAATATTAATCTAAAGAAACACAAGGGATAAACAAACATGGCAATAAATGTGGGTATAAACAGTAAAGAAATGATCAAAACACACAGACACTGAGAAAACTAAAAGTCCAAACACAAATGATACATCAGACATGAGCTTTCTTGAAGAAACCACAACATTTTCACTATACAGTACAGCACTTATAGTTAGACTTTTTTAGACTAATGCAGTGGTTCCCAAAGAATTTCATCTGCCCCCCTTATGGAAATCCCCCCCAAAAAAGAAGACAAAAATGAACTGGGCACACACATCGTTCAACCACACATAAACCTATACACATATTTTGTTTTCAAACTCCACTGAAGATTATTTCACACTTCAAGTTGCAACAAAACACACTACAAACCATCTTTACAAGTGTAACACTTTTGTTTAACTGTTTTTTGTTTTTGTTTTTTCCATTCATTCATACCGCTTCCCGCGCCCCACACTTTGGGAACCACTGGACAAATGCATCGGTGATTTGAATAAGTCTGACAGAGTTGAAGTGTAAGTTATATGTGTATTGAATATCAGAAGGTCAGTCAAATCAGTTGGGGAAATTTTCATTTTTCTGTTTCTTGGTCCTAGATTGTCCGATCATCTTTCTCCAAACTGCTTTTGTCGTATTGCCCAGTTTTTTCACATAGATTGCAATAAGAACTTTGACATACACTTCTTGTAATTTTGTCCATCTACTGGTGAATTGACACTAGTGCTTTGATATTGAATCTTTGATGATGAGCTCCAAGTCCATGAGGTTAAAAGGCCTCGTGCCTAGACCCTGTTATTTAGTTTGGACCACAGATTTTTCCAAAGATTCAAGGCAGTCCTCTGGCTGCGTCACTCCAGCATGTTAACATTTCTTCCAGCCAGAAAAAAAACAACATGTTGGTAAGATCAAAAAAATAATTCAAACCTAACTCTGCCAGGGGATGGATAATGCTGGGCTGCTGTGTGTTTGAATTAGTTTTCTTTTCTCTCTTTCAATGTTCATGCAAAGTATAGATTATTTTGTGTTTATTTAAAAATAAAAAAAACCCATTTCTAATATGGATCAAAGGTATCCTTGTCTCTGCAACCCACATTTAATGAGTTGTTTTTAAAACAACTAAAATAAAGCCAAAGTTAAAATGGCAACAATTTTTGCAAGGTGGAGAGCAGACTAAATGACCTTTGGTATAATTAGCTCCAGTTCAAATTTGCAGCCTTAGTGATGTTTTCAGAGCTTTTATGTGTCTGGGTGTCTTAAGGATTAAAAACCAAATTATCAATGTGATTTTTACAGAAATTGTTGGGGAATTAGAGGTTAAGATGTTGAGAAAAAAAATATTAACAAATCATAAAAAATTAACCATTGAAACTCCCATGTCTATTTTTTCATATACCTTCAGTTATATTCTACAAATAACTTGCAAAATCTAATTATCTGCTATGGAGAACTATATCTATACATTTGTAGTGAGACTGTGTGCTCAGGCTTAAATAAACACACATCTCACAGCCGCCTTATCATGGTGGTTATAGACCCGGGCTTATTCTGCTCCACTGACAGCTACCTTTAGAACTAACTAATAGCCCTGCCACCCACCTTTAATTGGAAATCTATGGCTGCATTTATTCTAGAGCACAGCTGACAAGCACAAGTCTCCACGTTTATGTATTATCAAACTGCAAACAATCAATTGTGAGTAGACAGCACCTGATATTTCATGCCCAATGCCTTTATCAATGCATTAGCAGGCAGAGAGGATGGGATAGAGCGGCTGGGGATCAGATGGTAGAGTACATCATATGAAAGGACTCCTTTGGCTGTACACCGCCGTGATGTATGGTGTCATCATATGCAGCAGATGTGCAAAAGGTTAAAGGACAGAGGCTTTCAAGAGGTTCCAATTAAATGTTTGCATCCTTTCCCAGACCTCCGTGGCCTTCATCAAGAGCTGATCCCTCTAAAGTGGTCCGCACATCTTTCAAACACCTTGTCTGAAAGGCAAGATAATTAAACTCACTCAAAAAACGCTGCTCAGTCGTAATGGTGACTAATTTTTATGTAGCTGTGGAGTAGCTACTTGGTCTGATCATCGAAAACACAGCATGAATGATCTGACCACTTTAAATGTGTAAGAAAGCAAACGGAATTAAATTTATTATATTTTGAATCTGAAAAGATGGTAAGCGCAGGGTGTCAATACCTAATGTGGTTTAAATTTGACATTCTTCCAGGATTTACATCCCAACATATATAAAACTATGTTAAAACTTAAATTATATGAAACAGTTTTGATTTCCATATATATTACTTTTTGAATTTATTCAGTCTCAGATCTCATAAATAAACTTGAGTCAACAACTGTTTTGACAAACCCTATATAATATAAGTTACAATCCGTAAACATCAGGGGGGTTATTATATTAAATTGAACAGAAAAAAGTTTTTTAATTAAGGAAACCCATTAGGAAAAGCTTAGCTACGTTTCCATAAACTTTGTGATTTACAAAAACGTCGTATTATCCAATTTCCACATTCATTAGAAGTGCTCTTCAACTTTAACATAGAATTTTGTCGTACTTAAAGGTTTTTTTAATTCTTATTTTTTTCTGACCAAGTTTTTATCTCCTCCAGCACGTCTCTTCTCTTTCACCAGCTGCAGTCCTGCTCTATGATGCACATGGAGCGCACCCAGAAGGAAACAGATGTTTTATATTATATATCACAGGCTTTGCTGAGTATCCAGTCATTCCTTCTCTTTCTTCTCCTATTTTCTTCTCTGTATCTGTACTTTTATTCTTAAGGTGATCTAGCGTTTTTTGGGAGATTTCGCTCCCATCCCTCTTCTCTTCTGTCGCTGGAAGCCGATGCTTTACATTTGCATGGGTTTTAAAAGTCGCAACACATTCTTGTTCTGTAATTTTAAGGGGTTCTCTCAAATCAGCTCAAAGGTCCTCATTCTAATAAACATGGAGTTTGCTAAGAAGAAGCTTCAGGCAACAAAAACAGACATGTTTTTATTTATTTTTTTGTTACAGTCCTGAAAAAAAAAAAAAATAATCAGATAATGTTCAGGGCCTTGAACCTATCGCATCATGGCTATATTGAACTGCCATCTTCTATCTCTCATATAGCTAAGGAAATCAACTTTAGATATTTTCTGCGGACTGTGCTCAGTGTCAAGTGTATAATCATAATCTGGTTGATTATCAAACCTATGGTTGGTTCTATTTGCGAGTTGTACACTAAACAGCAATAGAAACTGAGAAAAATACTGGTTTGAGCAGGTTTAGAAGCTGCTTGTTGCAGCAATTTGAAATCTGACTATAACCCTTCAGAAAAGGTTGAGAAACTTAACCTCAACCCAGTCAAGGTTGAGCTGGGTTAGCAACAAATATATTTCACTTTTTAGAAGGACATTTTTATTTGCCAAACTTGGCTAATTCATGTACATGTTTTGTGTTTATATAAAAAGAAAATATATTATTATTTACAGAAATTACAAAGTTGTATATTAATAAAAATGCATTTCTTAGACCAATGCTGTGATAATGTCTAAGTGTCCAGTATGAAGAGCTTGCTCAACATGAGCTGGAGTGAATGCATCTTTATTACGTCCAAAACAAAAGTAACAAGAATGGACTAAAGTTCAAAAATACATGGACAGGTCACCAGACGACTAGAGCAAAATCTTTTTATTTTCTTATAAACGCTCAGTACAATTAAGTGGAATAATTTTTCTGGAGATGAATAGTCCCTCGCTGTCCCAACAGAGACGAATCTGGATGCAGCCTATTTTGCCTGAGAACAGCATAAATAAAAAGTGAGATCAAACTGTTCTCTGAGAACAGCTTCTACCGCTCCTGGAAAGAAAATTGTTAATGATCCAAGTATTTATAGCATCAAGGAGCAATGTGTCAAAAGGCAGATGCAATGACAAAGTAACCTAATCATCATAACACAGAAATGTCTGACCTCTAGCAAAGAAACTGGCCAGACCCCCCCACCCTCTCCTCCACTGAGAAGTAGAAGTCAGTTTTTAGAAGTCAATAAATACGAAATATAAATACACAAAGCTGTTTTAAAATGGCAATTTAATTTACCAAGGGAAAGTACCTCACTGAAACAGCTACATTTAAGGGTTTTCAACCATTAATTTGGCTAGACTGAATATGTTGTGTGTCAGGACTAAACAAAATGTAAGAGCTTACATTATGTTGCATCATCTAAAAACAGCTTGGAATTAACTATTGAGTGATGCAAAGTTAAAGCAAAATATAGTAGTGGGTAAATGACTATATCATTTAGCCCACAATGTTCAGTTTTACCTAGTTTATAACAAATCTCATATGCAAAGACTTATCATCTAAAATAACTCCAATAACATCGGTTTTAGGAGGGGATGAAACATAAAAGTGCCGCCTTTCTGCTGTTTGAAGCTTTATATCAAAGAAAAAGTCCTGAATATATATATCACAAAAATATGGGCTGGTAAAAATCCTTCAATGTGTGCGTGATTGTAGGTGTTCCACACTCATCAGCACAGATGACAGCAGACCACCAGTTGCTTCTCTGCTGTCATGAGAATAGATCAGTAGGCGCTTTGGTCCAACTTTGTGATGGAAAGCAGGGCGGACAAGGGCTTTGACTTACTGCGAGTAAAGACTGGGAGATTTGAGCTAGCGTACATTTAGATGTGAGGTTTTGTGCCTATTATTGTGTAATTTTACGCAGTGGAACCTGAAAGCACTAAATCAAGATTTTTAACAAAGCTTTTACAAACTCAATAAACCCATGCATCATTGTTGGCTACTTTCCTTCTGTCCATATTCATATTTATTTTGTCTAAAATCTTTGATTTGCTCTCACTGCAAAGACAAAGCAATTGCTTCAGAGCCCATGTTGTAAAATTTTTACCACTAGGTCTGTAATGTTGAATTTATTCATTTTTTTAATCATTATTTTTTAATACAACATGTGCCTCATCAGCAGAGGCATGCACATTTGTCAGGCTGCATGAGGGTTTTGAAAGGTGATAGATGACGAGTGAAGAATTAGCATAGTAATTGATAATTACTCAAAGATCAGAGGGGCCATTGTTTCTTAGACGGCTCAACATGTTTTCCCTCAGGTTTAGGTCAGCTCTAAAAGGAGAAACATAATTGAGTGCCTTGTGGCTTAATTAACGAGCTTGCTCTAATTACAGAAAACTGAATTAGGCAAAGGGCCACTGAAACATGTGCGCACACTCACAACTTCTTTTCTTCTTCTTCCGTGGCCCCATAAGTCATGTGGGACATAAGGAACATGCGACAAAGTAGATTGCTGATGAGTCGATGAAAAGCGCTTTTTGAAATGTACCAAGATTCTTTATGAGATTTGAAAAGCTGATGCTTTACTTTCTTTAGTATCTATTGTTATCATGAAATGATCTAAAATACTCTTAAAGCTTAGAGCTGGAAGACATTATGTGTCCCACCACATTGAGCACACAATCTTTTCTCTTCCTGAAGCAGGAAAACAGCTGAATAATTTATAATTTTTGACCATCAAAGTTACTAACCAGAGGACATTTTTTTACATTAAAATAGAAAATACATCTTGTCACACTTATAGTTGCCATGTCATGTATTTTTTAAATAATTCCACCAAAAATGTAATATTTAGAAGACCGTTACACCACATGCACACAAGGTCTGATTTTCATCCATCTTGTCTGAAATGAGTTACACAAATAAAATGCAATGTATTTTCACAACACAAAATTGGTGGACAGTGTTGAGCATCAAAGAATAGAATTACCAGTTGGCAGTCAGAGTGGGAGTGGATGCAACTAACGATGAAATATATTTTCTTTACAAATGTGACAATTTAAAGGACAATAGACAGGCTTTCCAACGGTGGACTATTTATTATTAAAACACATTTTTAATAAGGAGGTGGTAGTTGTAGAGAGCCCAGAAATTTTTTTAATAATACATAAGAGAAACCTACATAAGCAAAATCCAAGGTTGAAAAATTTCATCTGAAGACCATGAATCTAAAGGAGAGCAGAAATACATGGGGGCAGACTGGAGCAGGTCTGAACAGTATTGAGCAAATGAACCAAAAACAAAACAAAGGGGAGTTTATACTCACAATTGACAAGTGGAAGAAGAAAAAGCTGAGAATAATGAGCAGAGTGGAAGCAGATGAGAGCCAAATCAGAGATGGAGGGAATCGAAGGTAATGATTGGCAGAACAGGCACTGAACACATACTGGGAACTGATATGTAGTACACAAACAGAACACAACGAAGCACTGCAAAAAAGAAAAGTCTCAAAACTAACAAAAGGCTGGAAAATTCAGATGCGGTAAGAAGACAGGTAGTAAAGGAGCAGAAGCATCTGAAAAGGCCAGACTATCCAACTCAAAACAGGAAGCTGCTGACAGGAAACTGAAGACAACTCTAAACGCAAGAAACATACGAACATTATAAACAGACATGACAGATTGCTACAGCGAACTGACGAGATGCAGTGTCTTGCGAAAGTATTCGGCCCCCTTGAACTTTTCAACCTTTTGCCGCTTTTCAAAATCTATGCTTGTTTCAGGCTTCGAAGGAAGATCTAAAATTGTTCTTATTTTGTGAAGAATCAGCAACAAGCGGGACACAATCGTGAGGTGGAACAAAATTTATTGGATATTTTAAACCTTTTTAATAAATAAAAACTGCAAAGTGGGGCGTGCAGTATTATTTGTTTTTTAATCCAAAGGCAGGATAAACATAAACCCAGTTATGTATTTGCTCAAGTTATTGCATCTGAGAAAGAGTGTACACTAAAACCTCCTGTGACTTTGTTTATGATCTTTGTGACTGATTTCAAAGTAAAGATTAGCTAAAGAAATAGATGGAATATACTATCTATTGACAGATGAACCATAATTTCTTAACACAAAATAGCGAGGGTAAGAATTAAATTTTGTGTTTTTGTTTTTCTATGCTACTCCTTTTCTATTAATTGATCATCTTGTGCAGCTCTTCTGCAGAGGTCTACCATGTTAAAAAAGCTTGTGAAACATTTTTCTTAAAATTGTACTGTTTGTAAAGAGCAGATAGACTGTAAGCTCTGATAAGGTCAAGAAATGTTTAAAATAGACATATTTGCAATAGACATCTATTTGCAAAAAACAAGTATAAATTCACATTTTATCTACGCACATAAAGAGAGTAAAAAGTTCCTAGATCACAGCAAATCCTCCCCTAACCATCTTTTCACACTGCAGTTTCAGGAGAGATTATTTAGGTCTAATCATTTAGCACACAACTAAACCATGGGTTTAATTCTTTAAAGCTGTGGTGTTAAGGTGGATGCCGTTATGAACTGTTTCAAATACAATTCAGATCTGACCCAAAACCTTCAGAAAGAGAATGATGAAGAGGAAATGCCTTTTTAAGTAACGGAGTGAGAGCAAGCATACATCTAAATCAGCAAAAGAAAAAGAGCGTCAGAAGTTAAACAAACAAACAAACAAAAAAAAGATTTTAGATCCTCTGAAGAACGCTAAGGACCACAGATGTCTCCATAATCCGATTTGGAAAACTTTTGCAAGGTAGAGCGGAAAAATATTACAAAGTCTAAATGCTGACAGACTCTTATAATAGAAGACTAGATGTTTAAACTGAACACAAAGTATTATACTGTCAGGTTGTTGCCGTTTTTTGTTTTTTTTTCTTCTCATAGATTTGTTTGTTTTCAGTTGAATTTTGCAAAGTCTGTTTAATGTCAGGCAAAAAAAAAAAAAACGATTTCAAATATTTTATCATGGTGTGTTTTTGAATGCTTGTAACATGGGCGTGAACACTGGAAGATTCAGTGTTACATCATTCTGAGAACATTTTGTTGTGATAAATGGCTTTTGGGTTCGACCTCCATTCATCACAGAAACGTACACACCCCTACGCAACAGACAGGCAACTTGATGTTTGCTTCAGGTAAACGCTGCAGGCATTAATTACAGGAAAAGTGCCGTTTGAAGGAAGGCTTGCACTTTGACATAAATCCTCAAAGGAGGGATCCATTCCTAAAAAAGACAAAACAAAACAAAACAAAAAAATTGCAGTTTGGAAAAGTGCTTACCTTGTCATAGGTTTACTTTTCAGCTCCCATTGCTTGTATTCCATAAGTAATATTAAAATACTTTTCAAGTAGCTAAATGCTTTCCTTGCATTTTTCACCATTTTGTCTTTTTCTGGATACATTCTTCTTTTTTTCCAATTGCTTCATTTATATTCTTGTCTTAAAAGAAATCCACAACCTCTTGGTGCAATCCTGCTCTGATAAGACCACAACTGCTTCTCGTCTGTACTCTAATGTGGTGAAGGAGTTTTTAAGTTAATGACTGGCACAATTCCTCTCCCTCAAATAATACCATCCCGTCAAATGAGAGCCAGATGAAAGGGAAGCCTGTGAGTAGATAGAAGGAGGTAAAGCAGCTGTTTGTCAGCAAAGGACAGGGATGCCTGTCCGTCTTTCTTATCTCTGCCTTTCTGCTGGACATGTTTGCTCTTCCCTCGCTCGCCTTCGCTTCTGATGTCAGACGGAGCGAAAACCCCGGGCGTTCGCCATCGAGATCCAGGGAACTGTTGGCGCGCTCTCGCAGGGCCTGCAAAGGCTCCGATTTCCATTTCAAAGCCATCTCCTTTTTTGCTGCTACAATTCCATCCAAGGAAATTGTTAAACGAACATTCCTAACTGCTGACTCTGCCAAAGATATTTTGAAAAAGATAATAAAATAAAATAAAATACAAAAAAGAAGAAAGATGGAGATGTACGCATCGGTAATGAAGAGAAGAGAAGGTAGTGCGGGCACGATCAAAGGTATGGTAATGCCTACGGTAAAAAGCTTGGGAGTGTGCGGGGCTCCTGGAACACGGGGGTCCGGGGCAAACGCTGAACAACTGGAAAAGGACGTCTTCTGGGAAAGTTGTATAGGGAGAGAGGAGGAGGATGTATTTATACAGTTATGTGGTTTCGAGAGTCTCCCGTAAGGAGGCACCTGGCAGCTTTTCAGCTGGTTTGCGTCCCTCTCTACAAGCTTTAATCATTTCAACAAGGCAGCACATGTTGAGTTTCTGTCTTTCAGAGACAAACCATTTGTCCTCCTCCCAGGGAAGGTTGATTTAGGCAGTTGGAAGACGCTTGTACTCTTGCATTAGAAAAAATTAAATAATAAAATAAATATATATATATATATATATATATATATTATATATATATATATATATTATTTATTTATTTATTTTTTTTTTTGCAGCAATAATTTTTAAGTTGAATGATGGGGAATCTTGTTAGCTGACAGAATGGACTTTTGAATTTGTCCTCTTTGTCAACACACGGTATACAATAAGGACAGTGTCCAGTATTCAATTGAATGTTCCATGTCCTCAAAAATTTGGAAAAAGTATTTCACTTTCTCCATGTAGAAACATTAAGTTGACTTTCATCTACCTATGTAAGCAAAAATAACAAAAAAGAAGCCTATTTCTGTTATCTTTAGCATTTGAGATTAACCAATGTGAAGCAATGGCTAAAAAACAAAAAAGACAAAGTCAAATATTGGGATTTTATTAGACTGACCTTTGGAAAAATGTGCAGAGGAGGAAAAACACCACATACGCCCAGCGCCAAACCCAGACTCCTACAGTGTGATATAATTTGAGTAAACAGCTGTTCTGTGATTGCCTCAAGTGTTTATTAGAGAGCATTATGGAACAAACAGCATTGTGAAGACCATCCAAAACATCAGGTGGTTCAGAGATGAAGCTGAGGAGTTTAGAATCAGAATTAGGTTACAAAAGCTTCTCACACGTCACTGTTCAGTGATGGAATATGTTTTGCCATCCAAAAATAGCAAAACATATTCCTACCAAGATTTGGCCATCCAACTAAACTGATAGACTGGAATTAAAGTATGAATCAGAAGAGCAAATTAGAAGTTGATTGTAACTCTGGTGTAGCTGCAGAGCTTTGCTGCTCAGGTGGAAGAGAATGTTCGCAGGAGAAATACTTTGGCTTTGGCTCTTTTGGAGAAGTGACGAGAAGAAACGCAGTGCTGGGTAAAAAAGGCCACAAGACGTCCTTTTTAGAAGCTACAAGCTCGAATTTATGAGAACTAAACTTTTGGCCGACATTAACTACAAGTGGCAGAAAAGCAACCCTGCAGATTAGCCTGAACACTTCATTGCTCTTGTGACACAGGGTTCACATTTTTATTTACAAAAAGAAAAAATAAAGATATCTTTTTCCTTCTATTTTACAACTCTGGAAAACCTTATGATGGGCCATCGAATAGAAAGTTTTGAACTGTATTTCAGTGTTTTAGTTGCATCGTATACAACTCTCCTTTACACTGACAGCTGTTTGAGCTCAGCATCCAGAAAGAAAGGTAACATGACAAGATAGGAAGAGGCAGCAGCCAAAGCAGTCCCTTCTTTGAAGTCAACTTCATTGTAAGACGTAAAAACACTTAAATGAAGATAGAATTCAATTAAGATTCATTAGTACAACATTACAACAGGAGTGACAGTATAATTACGTCTTTCATAACGACAGGTCTTATGGCCATGAGGTTATGGGGGGTACTTTACAGCGCTCCTCCCTGACATTACTTGGCCCCATCCAGCAAATCTAGTTTAATGTCTTTTATGTACATTTGAGGGTGGGATGCTTTTTAGACACTGAGACATGAATTTATTGCAACATTTCACCTTAACACAGACACACATGCGTACAATCGAGATGAGGATTGGTAGCTAGGGGCAGACAGTGCCTAATTGCTAGTTCATGCTACCTGACCCCTCCAGTTCACCAAGGGTTATGAATGGTTTAACAATTATTGGGGCTTCTGACAGAAAGGAGTATTTTTTTCCCCAAACATTACCAATTACACTAAAAAAAAAAAAAATATGGAAAGGATTTCCACCTGATTACTTTGCTTTATTTCAGCCCTATGTAATTCTGTTACTCCAATTGAAAGCAAATGTGTTGGCTCAACTTAATTATTAAGTTGAGCTCAATTACATAGAAACGTGACCAAACCTAGCAACATTGTGCATATATATATATATGCACAATATATATATACAAAATTTTGTCTTCTCATAACTGCCGCTGGAGTTTTCCTGGGCAGGCAAAACGATGATCTTGCCTGGCTTTGTATGATTTTCCATAATCTCCCGTGATCTCGCTCGTCATCTTCAGCACAAGATCAGTCTGACTATAATGAATCATGTTATCTCAACATGATTAAATTTTATAAACGTTACGTTGTTGAACTTCTTGTTTATCCAACATGATTTTATCACGTTTTCGTTTGAAACATGAAATTATTGTGTTAAAAGTACATGATATTATTTTATAATAACCCCCGAAGTTCAGTTTTTTGAGTGTACAACTACTCGACGATTTAAAGATATCTTCATCCATAAAAAGTTACGTCTAAAGTAAATTAAAGGCTGAACTGTAGAACAAAAGTTCAAACACAGACCTATCAGTAAGAAAGTGCAACACAATCACACATCGTTTCTCCAAGACAGCAGCCACACATTTATATTTTTACACCCTTTGACGTGACAACTGTAAGGCCTTTTACCTGTCTAAGCTGGAGTCGTTTTGAGGCAACAAACAGTCTGTGACTCTTATCCTGCCTCTTCATCGTTCAGATCTCATTCCCCCCCTTCCAACTCTACAATTATTGTATTTATTTCACGGCTCCCTCTTGTTCTTCAATCGTGCTCACAGGGGACACAGCTGTCGCTCCAGAAACCGAAAGTCCTCCTCCCACATTCCCTTTTTTTTTTGGCCTCTACATCATTTTCTTTTCTCTTTTCTTTTTGTTGGTTTCTTTTGACTTTCTTTTCTACTTCTTACTTCAGGCTTTGTCCAATTTTCTTTCTTTAGGCAAATTAAAGTTTGACAGCTTCTGAAATCTCATTCTCTTTTGCACTGCTTAAATTAACACTTTAGTTTTTTCAACTGAGATTCTGTGAAGCTGCCACTTATATATATATATATATATTCTTTTTTTTTACTTTTAGAAGACGGAAACATTTGAAATTGGATGCAAACAATGTATAAAAAGACACCGAACATTTTTTTCTCAATTAAAACATTCAAAATATATATTTACTGTTTATATTTGTATATAATCACAGAGGTGTGTTGAGTATTTATTTAATCTTTTCCAAAGATTCACAGTATTATGAGAATGTTACTCATTTTTCTTCGCACCAAAGAAAAACAAAAGAAAATCCAATCTGTTCATTTAATGTTTGAGCCCAAAAACAAAAAAAGAACAGAAAGAAAAAAGGTCTTAGTTAAATATTACAGAGAATTCAGCCCTGATGCTAAATAGTCAAAGCGAGTTTCAAAGCCTTTCATTTTGTCTCGGTGTCTGCAATCGTCCTTTCATCTTCCCGCAGGATACTGGCAGAGTGATCCAGGTGCACATGGCAAACACTCATTCATCTCCGAGTTATCATTTCTGCCATGATACCCAGCTCTGTAGAGCCACACCGTTCTCCTGAGCAGGGCACTTTGGGATGTGACTAATGCTTTCAGCGAAAGTTCTGGTTTGTCTAATCCGCCTCGCCTTCCAGGATGCGAGTTAAATTCCTTTAACTGTGCACAGCAGGGTTCTATCTGCTTGTCTGGTTAATATCCTCGTCTTGCCCTGCTTTTTTTTTAAAATATATATATATATACTGCTCTAGTCACACACAGACACCGTAAAATGTTGGTACATCTCCCTCTGACTCTATTCCTTTATCTTTTTTATTTATTTTTTTCTTAAAAAAGCTGCAAATGAAAGGTGGTATTTGAAAAAGAGGGATGCACAACCTGTGGTATCTGGCTGGGACTGCACATCATTATATCTAACAACCAGCTTTGTTGTTTACCCTCCTGTGTATGTTCCAGAAGTTGTGTAAAAGTCTTTCCTTTTGAGCTCGTTACTTCCAAATAAAGACCATAATAAACTCCCAGCTTCAAATGCTTGCCTCCTTGGAGAATTCTGCTTTAATTCTCCTAAATATAGGCGCTAAACAATGTTTAACTTTAGGTTTATTTAGTTAATGGTGAAAAAGGAAAACCTGTGATGAATGGGGATAAACTAAAATGACATCTTAAATTTTAAATAGGAAGCCACAAACACTAAGCAGAAGAAACATTTCACAATGTGGCTCTCTTTTGAACAGTGTTTTATGGCTCACCATCAAATTCAAGTCACCACAGTACAATTGTGAGGTTGTTTTTTTTTTGTTTTTTCTTATTGTTTTTGCTGTTTGATATTGCTATTAATGCAATCGCTAAGTACAAAACTGGGAAATAATAAAGCAAAAAGACAAAAAACAAACAAACAAACAAAAAAAACTGGAATAATTAGTCCCACTGATGAATTCTCAAAGCTTTTAATAGTTTTGCAAACACCTTCCACAAAGTTTGATCAGTATATTTTATTGATGTGCTTAACTGTACATCAATAAAATGTACAGTTTTATTGATGTACAATAAAACTACAAAAATGGCAATGGGTTTGCCATTTTTCATAAGATTGAAAAATGGCAAACTCAAAAATGATCAGCTCTTCTGACATTTAAATAACAATAGTGTGTGTAGTCAACTTGGAGGTACCTATTTTCCACACTATAAGGCGCACCTAAAAACCTTCAATATTCTCAAAAGCTGACAGTCGCCTTATAATCCGGTGCGTCTTATACTGTATATGGACCAATATTGAGCCACAACAGGTCTCGCAACTACGGTAAGCAGCCGCCGACTTCATTTTCCACCGAAGAAGAAGAAGCGCGCAGTGCATGATGGGATATATGACTGACCAAAGCTTACCGTTTAATTTCCATTTGTGTGTTTGTGTAAAGACCCCAAAATGGCTCCTATTAAGAGACACGCTTATGACGCAGAGTTTAAACTCAAGGCGATCAGTCACGCAGTAGTGACAGAATTTAACATTAACGAATCAATGGTGCGTTGAGTTATTGATATATACATTTTTAGGGTTGAAGTCATCTTCCTCCTTTCTCCAAACAAAAGCAACATGCCCACAGCGCTCTAGTTTAGCCTCATCACACCAAGGAAGAGACTTCAAAAACACTTGGTCATGTTCAAAATGTTCATGGTCAAACATTAGATGGGTATTGATGTGGTAAATTTCCTCAGAGAAATAAGCCGTTTTGTGTTTTTAATTTTCTTGAGGTGCTACGTCTGATGATCACCAATGTTTAACACATTCATGGACTGTAGGGTCGCTGCCCATCTGTAAGTTGAATCTCTGCTCCAGTCTTGAGTTCTTGGCACCTATAGCAGGTGTCCTTACAGCACTGCCCTGTGCTTAGTTCAATTTATCTTTTCATCAACTGTGCTAATCATGTATCCCAGCAGAATCCTGCTGCCACTAAGACAGCGGCTATTTTAGTGGCTCAGTCAAAGTCAAGAAATAAATTCATTTGATAATCGCTGATTATCTATCACAAGGAAGGAAGGAAAGATGGAAGTAAGGTAAGGAAGTACCAACCCTAGCACAGGAGGAAATAAAATTGTATCAATGGGAGGAAGAGCACAAAGAACTTTGAAACATAGAAGTTTTACATGTACTTTTCCAAACTCTTCTTTTCTTTTTTCAAACATATCCAGAGTTGGACAATGCTTTTATCACATTCTACAGTCTTTGAGGCAGACATTTCCATGCTGTGAAGGAATTGTGCTTTTAATCCATACTTTACATACTTTGACTCTGCGCATATCCATGCTTAAATTAAGCTGAATCAATCTTGATGGTTGAGACACAATGTTTTGTAATGATTTCCTTCAGAGGAAATCACTTAGGATTCCTTATGCGGCGAAGCAGGTATTGGTGTAATTTTATTCGCCCATATTCATCCTTCCTCTCTGACATTTATTGTCTGAGACTTTTCTCACTTCTCAACTCAACCAACTGTAAACAAAACAACAAGATATGTTGTTGCCTCAAGCAAAAAAAAAATAAAAAAATATATATATATATACATATAGCAACTGTACTTGCCATCTCCCAACGATGGAGATGATGCTATTTACAATCTGGCTTCTCCCTGTGCTGAGAGAATATGAGGCTGTTTCCCATGGCCTCTGTTTGCAGTTGTAGATGTTTGCTTGTGCACACAGGAAAGGTCAGAACAAATGACCCTCAACATCCCTACAGGGTATCAGGCTATAGACATATGCATAAACACCCACAGCCTTGAAAGACATCCAGGCCTATATGCAAAAGCACTGAGCAATCTAACAAATGCCCTCACCTTGACCTGGAAAGCCCACATATGAATTTGAATGGGTCCAGCTTTCGAGCTACGAACCTCTGCACTGCTGTACTTCTAACCACTAAAAGCTCGAACTTGTCTAGTTTCAAGTCGCCTGGGAGGAGATGCAGTGTTGATATGGCACTTTGCCGGTACATTTCATCTCCACAAGTCTTCGATGTCATGAAATATTGAGTGTGATAGTATCCAAGTGTGAAGAAACACTGGTCTCAAGACAGAATAGAGGAAAAAACCTATAACAAGATTTGAGGATGGAGGTTTGATAGTATTTTCAGGTAGGAAAGGAGAAGATTTAAATGTTCAATATTAGAGACATTCTGCTAAGATATCGACACCATCTCGTCTCCAATTGGCTCTCCAAAGTATTCTTTTTCCTTCAGCTTTCCAACATCATGTCACATTGCAACCACAAACGTATGCTTTGCCTGTTATTTTAGGTGGATGGCCATGTCTTGTTACACATGTTGTATGATTTCTGGATGTTGGAGTAAACGGTGCTCTGTGAGATGTTCAAAGCTAGACATTATAGAACAGTTGGCAACCTCGTGTCACCCTTTACAGTTATGTGCTATGTTGTGTCGATCACTCGTATAAAATACTGCTAAGTCAAATTTAGGCCTTTGTGAAGCAACCAAATGTTGAAGTATTTTAGGGGGCATGAACACATTCAGAAATCTCGGTGAACGTATATTTAAAAAGCAACATGCAAAAATCCTGCTCAAAACTACATGGTTTGCTGCAGCTGAACAATTCTAGCCTTGCTGATATATATGTGTTCCTTGAATAAATATGATTGCTTGCAGGTGTATAAGAAATTTATTCATCAAACTTCCAATTTTTCCGTTAATCTCGATTATTGCTGTGGGAGTTTAAGATGAGATAAATCTGATTGGAATCATAACCTTGTGTACACATCTCCTGGTGATAAAAAAGAAAAAACAGCTTATTATAGTGAGCCGAAATCCAGTGATGGATTTAAAAGAAATCCTTTTTAGCATGAAGATGGAGTGTTGTTGTGAGGATGTTAATGTAAAATACAGAACAAGAAAACTGACTATTTTGTAGTCGGCAGAGTTTTTGAGATTGATATTTTTGGTTAAGGAAACTGTGTATATTAACATAAAAAGTTATGCATCTAGTGAAGAATTTTATTTCAAATGGCAGTATTGAAAAACAGTAATAAACACTAAAAATGCTCATATATACAGTATATATATATATATATATATATATATATATATACTGTATATACATACAGTATATATATATGTGTGTGTGTGCGTGTGTGTGTCTCCTTTTGCACAAAGTAAAATACATGAGAAAATACTTTAAAATTAAGAATTAAAATAAAACGGTACCAAAAAGAATCCTGTTTAAACTAAAATAATTGAAAAGTGGTATCCAACATCAAAACAAAAGTCTAAAGATCTCAAACTGTCAGAGCTGCCAGATGTAAAATAATTTAATTAGCAGACACTGTGATAGTTTTATAAATAGCAAAACAAGGTTGATTATATATGGGCACTTTGTGACTGAAATAATTTTCAAAGAGAAATATGAAATGATTTATGTGCTGAAAATGGTAATAATTTACAGAACATAATTGTCCTCATGTGGGAGAACAACATTTTGTGTGTCTTGCATCCCAAGATACACACAAAATTTACAGAACCAGGTTGAATTATAAACCTTCCTAGGCAAACTGTATGTTTGTGACACGACTTGATGTTTCACAAAATTCAAATACATTTAAAGGCAAAAATAAGAGAACAATAACAACAGACTAAGAAAAACAAATCAAACCAATATCACTGTCAGATTCCCTGGTATATATTGCAATAACATTATTGCCCAAACTTGTTTGAAAAATTACTATTTCAAACATGCAATGGAATGCAGTTACGTTAATTAATAAAAATAAATACTTCTATTTCCTTATGTTTGACTAAACAAATAGAGGTATTGAAATTTCAACATAATTGAAATTTCAACATAGAAATTTTAGTTTCAATGTTGAATTTATCATCATTGCTGTAAAAGATTACAGTGACTTCATTCATTCATCACGGCATTGGTTCATGCCGCATTTGGCATTTGGAAACGGTAAAATAAATATGTAACAGCGGATCCTCCGCATATGCTTTCCTTGAGCTTCTGTTGAAGGTAAAGTCCAAATCTGTAAGCGGTTTATTTATTTATTTATTCAACAAGGACATGTGCTGGTACCGTCTGCTAATTCAGATTCTGAATCCATGAACGACACTGACCTGCAAGCAGACAAAACATTCCAGCAGCGTCTTTAGAAATGGTTTCACACTTCATGTCTGACTTTAAAGAAACGGCAAGAACTTCGTTTGCTGCTGAGTAACAAAAAAAAAAAAAAGAACTCCAACCAAATTTCAAACTTGTTAGACTACATATATGCTGCTTGGACTTCCTTATGTACTCACTTTAACCCCAATTTAGAGTCCCTAAATTGGGGTTAAAGTGAAGCGTGTAAATAATTAGGACAAAATTCCAATTCAGTGAACATCGCACCTTTTTAAGTTGGTGTGATCAAGCAGTTAAGCATGCAAACAATTTGGACAGTTGGAATAAAACATTGTCCATTCATGTGCACACACACATGCTGTACATGAACACAATACATGCCTCTGTAATTTCTGCTGTGTATCTGCAAATATACCACTACTCCATTTGTGTGGCTGTCGCCTGTAAGTCATTCTCACTTATCTGTGACTATGAAAAAGTAAGTGAACTCTCTACTCTCAAATATCCCTATGCAATCAGACGGTTCTTTGGTGCGCAGTGAACCGCATGGCACTTGCTTTCTCACTGGAACATTGACTGGCACACATATCCCACTTCTCCTCTGTGTCCCTTTTCTGAACCCTGTAATCCCCCCCGTCTATACTCCTAAACAGAACAGAACCGAACAAACCTATGTACCATGCTGTGCAGACTGGTAAAAGCCACAGGGAGTCCCCTGACCTTATCACAGCTTGCTCAATCTCCCTGCATCTGAACTGCAGCAGAAGGACGCAAAGTCACTCTTTTCCCTTGGCTGACATTCCTGTGCCCAACACAGAAACACACGTCCATCAGTTTAGCTTGTCTACAGTACAGTTAACCCAAGGAGTAAATTGCTAAAATGCCCTTTTGCTTCCTAGTATTTCAGCTTCCTTTAGGAAATGTTAATTATCTGTATTTGGAAAAATACAAAAAAAAAAAAAAAGAGGTGTGGGAGAAGAGGAGGGATCAATGATGTTTAAATTTATGTTGAGTTTAATTGCATTTTTTACCAGTTAATGCAGAAGTTATTATAAGAAAAACAATAATCAGGTCAGAAATTTCCTTCTAGAACCTGATATTATTCTATGTTTTGGGGCTACTAGGTTAGTTAGTCTATCTTTTAAGGTGGTTTAGATCTGATCAAATTCTACAGCCGCACAGAACCAGATTTAGGAACACTTCAAATGTATGCTGCTCGTAGAGCCATAACAGCAGGGGTGTAATGAGATCTCGAGAATCAAAATCTCATGGCATTCCTCATCAATGAGAAGAATTTACCCTAAGGCGCTATCTGGATTGCAGTTTAATCTAAAGTAAATCCAAGTTTTATTTTGGGAAATGAGGATTAGTCCTTGAAGCTCAACACCCTGTGTGCTAGACTCTTATTTTGAAGCAACACAAGATGTCTATTAAGAGTTGTTGCACCATTTTCTGTCTTCAGTCTGCTGTTTGATTAATTGTTAAGCTGGTTGACAACACACACTGTCTCATTAGCATTAGAAAAAAAAGCTTTTAAAAATTATGTGTGTGGTAACACTTAGAAGAGATGTGAAGATGAAAGTGGTTTGATGCAAATTCTGCATAACAATGTCCTACGTGGGAGGAGTTTGTGAAAATTGTGAGCACAAACTAAAATTTTAAGTGCTTTTGTTCACCTAAGTGAATGACACCAAATGATAAAGGTGAATACAGGATTTTACCAGAATCTCATGGTTTCTGCGGATGTTTAATAAATAGATGAGCAAACTGCTGTAGAGGCTGCATAGTTTTCAATCTCGTACAAAAATGTAATTGAGAAGCTCTATGTCAGTGAGTGCCATTAATAAAGAGAAATGGAAAAGAGACATAAATTACATAGACATACCTATTAACTGATGGGACTCTGCTGACTTAAACATTCAAGCTATTAATGAACAGGAAGTTTGTCTACGTCTTGAAAAGGGGTCAGTTGCTAAACTAGAGTTATTTATGACATTTATTGCAGTCAGAGGTAGTTATAATTCCTCCTGGTAGCCTTTTTATACGCTCAGTTTTGAAATATAACCTCTCACCGTCAAGCACGGTTGGCATTATTTACATTAGCATGGGTTGTTTATTCCTGCCCATTCCACCTCCTCGCCTCCTCCATCCCCTCCTACCCTTTTCTCTCCATCCTTATTTCATTTGCTCTCCCCATGGTGATTTACCTCCCAGACCTCTATTTACCTACCACTAACAAATTGGGTTATCATGCTCCACCACACCCACTGTTCCTTCTCTGCATCCCCTTCCGTCCGACTGGTCTTGCACGTTCGCCCCTCGTTGCTGGCTCCATCTCCTCCCTCAGCCGAGGCAGCTGGCTTATGAGGCGCCGTGTCAAGGTGAGGGATGGTGTGTGCCACGGGGTATGTGCTCGTAAGCCGGCAGTATTGGGATTCTGTGTGCATTCGTACTGTACAAGTGTGAAGGGATGGCGAGGCTGCCGTGTCATTCCACATTGTTGCTGCCTTCTTTTGGCCATGACAGGGTGTCAGGTGGCTAGCCTGTGACAGGCTGTCAACAAGTGTGTGTCTCTGGAGGCTAAACCACAAATCCATCAGCTAAAGCTAAAGGAAAATCATTTATTGCAACCGGAGGCATTGTCTTAACCACCTAAGCTAGCGAGTGTCCTTTTACGTCCACGCTGCTCACTAGAATCTTTACACAGGGCCTAATTTTTCCTTAATGTGTGCTTGAGTGTGTGACACCAAATTCCAGCTATTGTATCCATGCTGGGTTTAAAAGTCAATACGGGCTTGACATTTAAACTCGTGAGTGTGAAAGGCCGAGAGCAGCTGCATACAGTAAAGTGAGCTTTGCAAAGAGATAAAGGCTTTCTCAGAGCCCTTAATGTCAAGAGGTACTCCATACAGAACGGGCGGAGGGTAGATGCATGATGTAAAGTGCTTCCATGCTTCACACTGAAGTGGGTGCCTCTCCCTTTAATTGCTTCACAATATTGTTGGATTTGGATCAAACAGTTTTACGTCTATGACACACGATTGGTTTGTACGATTGTTCCAATCATGACAAAGTGGGTAAAATTTTTTATCAGGAATCAGTCAGTTGTATGATGTTAATACCAAAGTTAGCATTGAAAAGAGTTGACTTTGTGTCTTTGTGTTGATTATGCTGAACATTGACATGACATTGGTCTCCACGTGTTATTTAAAATCCACTAATAATTTAAATAAAGAGCTTGGTATCATGAAGTAAAAAGAGGTTCCTAGAAGCTTTAAAGCAGAAACAAGCCCACGCATCACACACACTACGCAATACTTGAAACGATTGCATTTTCCAAATATTCATTCTTTGTTTCATGTGAGACACCAAGATTTGACTGGCTTTCTCTTTGCGGTTCTCCGACGTCAAACTTTTGACTTTTGTTTTTGGGCAAGTTTAGATGAATATATATATTTTCTTGTAGCAACTTTATAATGACGGAGCTCAAGGAAAATCTGCCATGATTAGGTTTGTTCTTCAAAAGCCGGTAAGAATAAAGTGCCCTCTAATTTTATGAGATTTAGAGACCAGAGAAAAACAACATATTAAAATAAAATGCTATAAAACAACAAAAATACAAGTTGCTAAACTTCCAGACCAACTTAAAAACAAAACATAAATTAAGGAATTGCTTAAATCGCCTTTCATTAGTTGGAACAGTAAAGACATAAATATGATTTTGTAAAAAATAAAAACAATAAGTATATATTGTATGGCAGATTTTATATATATTTTTTTCAGTTTGAAAATATTCTGCATTAAAAGATTGACTTATTGAATGGGTTTTATTCATCTTTGGAAAGGGTTGTAATAAGTGCAGAGGGCCCCTTGATCTTGCATGGATAAACAGGTACAGACAACATATAGATTGATTGTAGAATGTCCACCTACTGTTTATCCTTCGAAGTTCTTTTTATTTTTAGATTTTTTACCAGTCAGAAAAACTTTTACCGATCTGCCATCCTGTGCAATGCTGAGCACCTGTTTCCAGCCGAATTATTCTGTCACCACCACATTTGACAGAGGAGATGGTGTTAGAGAAGTAATTCTCGGTGCCTGGTCTCCTTTCTCGTGTGCAACAGAGAACAGTTCGATCTGAGAATCAATTATAGTCCTTTTGGAAACTTCCATCAGGATGTCATTTGTCTTTCAGTGAGAAATTGGTTCTGTCTAGAAACCCTAAAGAAATGGGGAACCTGGGATCATACTCGTTTCTACTTGGTACTGTAGCTGCTAACGGTTCAAATATTCTTTAGAATATAGAAATCTGTCCTGCTTTCAATAGAATAGTTTAAAGCTTATTTTAAAAAAGGAAATATCTAAAAACATAGATCAAATTTCAGATTTTTCGCTGAGACATTAATAGAAGTGTGCAATTGCGGACATTTTACAAAGAGATACTGGCTGAGTTCATCGTAATTTGATTTGGTAACATTTTAAGCTATTACAAAAAATGTTTAAGAACTCCAAATGAATATATTAGATGAAGCATGTTTTCTGAAACAATAAAACATCATCATGTGCAACTAAAAAATAGATCGGGTTTCTAGAAACACAATTTACAGGTTACTGCACTGCATCTTTGTAGTTCATTCGCACAATGAATTGCTTGAAATCTCAGTAAACCATTTAAAAATTAATTCATTATTTACAATAAGTGCAGCACTTTTGCTAAGTGATCCAAAGTGATATTTAAGGAAAGAAGCATATTTTGCACTTTATTTAGAAATTAAGGCCCCAAAGTCTGCAAAGTATTAAGAGGCTCCATGTCCAATTGATTTTTCAGCCCTGCCACCCACTACTGTTGGTCAACCGTATTTATCAAGCCCAAGGTAACAGCATCCGTCTGCCAGGACGTTTTAGAGCACTGCATGCTTTCCCCTGCTTAGAAGCCCTGTGGAGATGCTGATTTAATCTGCCAGCAGAATTTGACATCTGGTCACACTGCCAAGTCCACAATTACCAGTTTATTCACTGCAGCATCAAAAGTGCTTGATTTGTCAGCAAACTCTCCTGACCTAAATGTTGTAGAGAATCTATGGCGCATTATCAAAACAAGGAGAAAAGAGGGAGACACCAAGCAACTCGGCAGATTCACAAGTAGATCACCTCCATGTCATGTTTTTATAAATTACTTTGGAACTGGTGGCCTTTATTCATTAGAAACTCGACAGGAAGAAAGAAGGGCAGAGAGAGAAGGGGAGGACATGCAGGAAATAGCCTGATGCTGGGAATCAAACCTGGAACATTTACGTCAAGGACTGTGGAGGATGTATATGTAGCCCTTGCTCTACCACTGAGCCACCTGGTGACATGGTACACTGCTTTATTGGTGCAATTCAAGCAAAATTGCAGCAATATGTTATATGTAACGGAGTTCATACACTGTAAAGTTCATGGACATAATTTTCAGTAGGTTTACATTTCTCTATACATAAAAAAGTGTTTCTATTGGTCTCGTGTCTTTTTTTTTGTTGAGAAACTGAGTTTTATGTTTTGGGTTAATAAAAATCAACAACAATGAATGCTTGAAATGTGTCGACCACCCCTGCCAGGGTATAAATATGATCCACCTGGTGAATTAACAAACATAAAAATACCTTTGAAAAAAATAAAACATTCTTGCCATCGCAATGCCAGTTCCTATTGATACTGCATGAAAAGCATAGGATTTGTCTTTTCCTTCATATCTGTAAAAAGCAGCTCTCCTAGCTGGATGTATTACTGGAAGCCAGCAGGTTCTCACAACTCTGATAAACCAGAATGGATATCCAAATCCTGATTGGCTCTTTGAAGCACAAAGGGGAGGATCTACTTTGGGAAATGTATTTATATTACAAATTAAGAGGTAGTATTTGCTACTAAAAAAAATGGTTCAGTGTATGTTTTATGCTACTTTAATGAAGCATAAAAAAAAAGAATTAGCATAGCTAAGTTTCTTAATTGCTAGCGATATTTTATTGATGGCTTTTTAAAGCATTATGTTCCACGACCCCTGGCTCCTTAGTCTCCCGCAGAGCGTGGTTTATATATGGTAGCAACATTGATATATATATATATATATATATATATATATGTTATTATTAGCTAAAGTTGAGCTAAAATTAACAGTGATCAACCTCACTACATCACGGAGTCCATGTCATTAGAACAGCCTGCCTGAGGTGAGATCAGTCAGGCTGAATCAATATATTCCTAAGTTAAGTTTGAGAAACTTCTGCAGCCTGATTTTTTATGGAGTCATTTGTAAAGGCAAACATATTTTATATGTTTTATTCCATCTACTGCTGTGCTTTAGTACTTTAGTTTTTTTCTCATGTTGAGCATTTGTAATGCGATCATAAAACTTGTTCAATTTGACTTTTTATTCCCTTCTTTATTCCCTTTTCAATATGGCTTCCAAATATATATATGCATATATAATTTTTACATTTATTGCTTAGGATTTATGACTGAAAATCTTACATAGGCACATTGTGACAGATTTAATCGATGTTTTTGCAATAAAAGTAGGCTTTGGTGGTAAGACTCTTATGTTTTAGAAAGTACTGGCTCAGCATATATCTTTATATTTTTAACAAGTAATTATTAATTCATACTACAGCTATTCCTCAAAAATGTATAATTAATATATTGCCATTTAAAATGTAATCCTACCTCTGATACATTTAATACCCCAAGATTCCAGAAGATGAATCTTCATTCATTTTCTATGGAATTTCATTGGAACATTTGATTTTAATTGACAGCAATTTATATTTTACAGACCACACATGTGTCATCTCTAAAGTTTATGTTAAACAGCTGCATGTAATACTAGTATTAGCTTCAGGTTTTTTTTTTGTTTTTTTTTACCTACAATGGACTGCTCTAACTACCTGGCAAACATTAACAGCAACCTAGGAACCCAGCAGTGAGGTGTTTTCAATAAAAACAAAAAATATATAACCTTCCCAGAACTGCTCCATGCAAAGGAAGTATGCAATCCCAAAAACAAAGCTTATTGGTCCTACATCCAGCGTCTCAAAAATCTTCATATCTGCTCCAGATTTGGTTCAGTGCTGGATCTTCTTTTTTTTTTTTTTGCAATATAATCAAATTTTGCATTAAATTTCATATTGAGAAAGGGAAAGTAAGCTGATCGACTTCAACATCCTTCTCACTTCAGCCAACATCTTCGAACACAGCAGCCATGGACTGCTCTGCTCTCAAACTACGCAGAAATCCAGACACACAAACTGTGACTGAAGCTCCCTTCAGCATGTGGGACATGTCAGAAACTTTATGAATCCGCAGCCCACCGACTTGGAAGAACGATGTGATTGGTTGATTTGACCAGTCTGTCATGGCTGATCAGTCACAGAGTTAGCATTGCGAGGCACAGTAAGGATTTTACAGAGGCACCAGCATTTCGAGAGCTGGAGGACTCCTGAAGTGAAAAAAGGAATGCTCGTAAGACGAAAACTGTTCGATTTTTGAGGTTTCTTTGAAAACACTTATTGTACGCTTAAGTTAGTATAACATATCATTCAGATACAATATGACAATTTATTTCAATGAGTATTCAATCCCTCAAAAAAAAGAACCATGTCATTTATTTAAATTTAGAGAGGCAGTAGCTTCTTGTTCATACAAAATGTGTATTTTTTGCTTTTAATATTCACATTCCCTCAAAAGCCTAACTTATCGATTGTAACACAAAGAAAACAAAATTGAATGAATATCTAAAACTTTTTTTGTTGTTTTATCCAAAGCATCCAATAACCAGTTCCGTGATACTGATCAAAGCCAAAACAAGCTCACTGGATCCTTTCGGGTCACTTCTAATCTGGACGGCCCACCGAAATCTAAAAAGAAACTCGGCTGCAGTCGTTATTCTCCCATCTGGTGAACTTTACTTCTCTGAGACCTCAGAGGTATTTTCAAGCATGTGTGTGGGCAAACAAAGCAGCTTGAATGATAATTACGTATTCCCCAATTGTTTGATTTCTTTCATCTTTTTTAATTTATTTTTCCTCTGTGCTGCTGAATATGCATCCAAACCCTTTTATTCTTAATGAATGATAATAGTGCAACATGAGGGTTTGACTGGGGCTTTTGAACTTAATTAATTCAGAGAACAAGAGCCAAGAGGTAAGCTAATAGTGATTGATTGAAGATCCTTAAAAGGGTATAAAAGTGCTAGGAAAAGGACTTTCCTGACAGTGGCTTCTTTATTGAAACCAAATAATTTGACAAAGGACGTTTGCTAACCTGGTTTCACACATAGACTGATGCAGGTACATATAGTCAGCTTCTTCCTAGCCACAACTGAGAAAATCTCATTTTAATAATGCACATGTCAGAAAGTATTTTACGACTCACCTACATTGATTTATTTATTACATACACACCAAAAAAGCAAAGGCACCTTGTATTTTATTTCACAGTTATAATAAGATAAATGTCATTGGATTTTTTTTTTTTTTTTTTTATTTTTCTCAGCAAGATTACATACATTTCTTTGGGATTCTCAAGCTCCTTAATAAATCAAATTTGAAAAGGTTTTCTTGTGACAATAGGATTTGGCAAACCAGGGAATAATTCCCCACACCGACAATCTTTACAGCATTTTCTACACGGGAGAATAAAAGTCAAGAATCTGAGAAGCAGTGGAGTTTTAAAGGCTAAGGTTACACACGGTTAGAACATTTCAGATTTTTCTTACACACATACAAAGATCCTTATTCTTCCACACACATGTACGCACACACACACACACACACACACACACACACACACACACACACACACACACACACTTGTTTTGACTTCATTTTTTATGCCTAGCCCAGACATTTCCTCTGGGTTAGGCATAAAACTAGTCTATTCCTAACCATGACATGAACTTAATTCACACCATACCTCTAAACCGTTTTTCTCAAACTGTGGTCTCCAGTTTATCATAACTGCAACAAAAATGTAATTGTATGTGCAATAAGCACATCACAGTAATAGGATTTTGCAGATGTTGACATATCTCACCATGTACTAAAACAATAAAGTGCTACACCAGCATTGAAACAGTAATCAGTGTCATTGTCAGAACCATAGGAACAATCATTGCTTTTCTATTCAAATAAAAGCAATTAGATTATTTTTAACATTTTGGCTGAACACATGGGAACTTTGGTATTTTCACATAAAATTAGAATCTGATTCATATTTTGAATTTTCCTTTTGTTGTCAGACAATTGGGTGCACAACATTTTAACCAGCAATTAGAATAAGTGTCATTTTACGCTGTAATTATTCTTGTTGTTTTCTCCACAACTGTTGCATCTTAAGTTACAGCGATAAAGTTTAACGCAAGTGATTAATTAATTTAGTCAAGTCGACTCCCGAGTTATGGCTTCAGGTGTAAGAAAGAGAGCTAAGAAAGCGCCATCTATTACCCCTCAAAATAAATCTGTTTTTATCCCACTGATAGGTTTGTTGTTCTTGACATCATATTCACAGCTACCTGTTTGGCTTCGATGCTGATGTGGTTTTCCATAAAATGCTGCACAAGACCAGATGCCTCCATGACATCATAAGAAAAGGCAGACGGTTATTTTTTTTTTTTTTCTGTTGTCCTGTTCAGAAACATCCCTGATGAAGTCTTCGCTCTTCAGTAACGAGCGAGTACTTAGGCCAGTTGATCAATGATTTAGACAAACGAGGCAGTCGCGCTAATCGGCATGTGTGGTTTACAGACCAGCACCATTATCTGCTGGCTCCTCTGTTTGGTGATGTTGTGTGAAAAGCAGACAGCATGTTGGCCCCTTTGGATCGAGGTCAGCGGGAAGTGCCTCGGTCCACCCAGTTAAATAGCTTGTTGAGCAGCCAGGATAGGTGGCGGAACTGCCAGCAGAGACGCAATCTGGCTGTCACAGAGGAGACTGAGACTTAATAAGAGCACGGCACTGATAACAGCTCACAGCCTGTAGGAAGTTTGGGCAAGCAAAGCACTTATACTGGTGGGGGATCTGGCCCCTTGGGGCCTGCTTATAAGAACAGATGAATATGACTGTCACTGTCACTATGTTTTCACTTTCTACGTTCTGTCAGGGGCATACAAAAACTAATTACTTTACGTCCTATTCCTAATATCTTGCTTTTACAAAGTAATTACTTTCAGTCAGAGAAGATGATTGTCAGCACTGGATTCAAGCGTATTGCAGTACTCCATGCAGAGATGCTCTTGGATGAAAATTGTGTGTGTGGGGAGGGGGGAGTGATTCACTGGGGTGCATTCATAATCTTAATGTTCTCACATTTTTTGTGACATTACAACAACAAACTTGGATGTATTCTTTTTTTTTTTGTGGGCTCTAGTGTCCCTTATTTTGACAGTAGGCTGACAGGAATGGGGTAAGGAGAGGGGGGAAGACATGCGGCAAATGCCGCCAGGTCCGGGAGTCGAACCCGCGATGGCTGCGTCGAGGACTCAAGGCCTCCAAATGTGGGTCGCGCTATCCCCTACGCCACCACGGCACGCCCAACTTGGATGTATTCTAATGGGATTTTACATGAGATCGACACAAAACAGTGGATGGTCAAACACAAACGTACAGAGAACTGCAAAGGGATGAAGATGCAGTCATCCACCACAACTGAAGTCAGTGGGAGGGTATTAAACTTTTAGTTGTGCATTTATACTATGCTATCTTTTTATGGAAATGTACATTTGTTGGCGAAATGCCAAATGCGTATAGATAATTGTTCGTAAGGTTCCTCAATTACGAGACGGCACATTTTGATTGAGGAACTGTTTACTTGAGTTCTGGTAGAAGTGATTTGTTCTAGTTTCAGCTGCCTAATCTTAAAGTTAAACATTGAAGAATGTTTTTTCCAAACATACTGTTAACCAATACCATAGAGCAAAAGTAATCCAAGCACTGAAGACTCAGGTTTTGTAGACACAGAAGTTCCTTCTGTGTCTAAATGTGGACACAGCTCTCATTAAAATACAGCTTTAATAAAATGCCCTAAATCCTCATAAATGAGAAAATAATTGCTAGAGATTACATGGTTAGCAATTAAAGTATTAGCTCTTCACAATAAATAAATAAATAGAAACACATGCGTCACTCTTAGCCAGTTAGCTTCTGCGAAGTGTTACGTTGTCCCGTCCAACGTCTCCATCGCAGAGAGTGCAGGACTTCCTGTTTCTTTGGCTGCACTATGAGCTCTGACAGACAAAGGGCGAGCGAGATTCACAGAACACAAAAATAATACAGGACAAACAGTTAGCAAGCGCTGCTGATGCTAAATATGATCTCTTCCCTGGTTACTGCTGAAACGATGTAATAAGTCGATAAATATTAGCTATTCTTTGCTTCATTTGTAATTTCGGTTGCACCATCTTGTGCTCCTGCACCGATCTCTTGTGAGCAAATAGTTTAATCATGTTTTGTGGGACGTGACATTTTATTTTGGGGAAATTTTGAGGCAATGCCCTCATTCTTTCTTTTCATTAAATTAAGAACATGATTGAAACTATAAATAAAGTATTGGGAGAAGACTAAACCAGCCTTTAAAAGAGTGCTGAGATTATTACTCTTTTGATTCTTTTTTCAGTACTAAACACGGTTAATGTTACAGTTTCAAATTGAAAACTCGTGATTCACGACGCTGTTGTTGACATGTATGTTTTTTTTTCTTCAACGTACGTTGAGCCTATCTGTATATATAGTATGTGCACACAAGCGTGCATGTTCAAAGCTTTAAAACTCTGTCCAAGTAAATACCAAATGAGATTTCTAAAGCAGCAAGAGGTTTAGATGATTGTAGGCCATCTAAACTACATGTAGAGTGAGAAGCGTACGCCCATGACCTCCCCAGGAATCCCATGAAGGTAAAGGCCTGGTCCAGCATTCCACAGCCAGGACGAATTGATCCTCCTTTATCTGAGGCTCGGCTATCAGTCAGAGCCTCCTCACTAACTACTGCCCTCCCCCAGAAAGCTTTTCCCAGGGAGGCTGAGAAGCGTTCTACAAATCAGAAAGCAACATTTGTCTAACAATGCACTGTTGTTTCAAGGGATTGTGATGCCTACACCATCTTAAATAAATAAAGGAATGGCAAACATCGCTTTCCAAGCTTTGTATTTTACATCAGCTTAGAGAGGCGCAGGGAAAAATGTCTTATCTCTACGCAGCACTGACACAAACCTCAACAAGTAACAAAGCAGATCCGCTTCCACTGAGAAAACAGATGTCAACAAGGTGAAGAAATGTTCATCAGATGTATTGGAGCAGGGAAAGAGTCCCTATAATGTAACCCCCCCTCTACCCTCAACACAAACTCACACAAGGATTCTACAAGAACGTAACTCCCATAAACCGGTAAAACATTGCCTGGAAAGACTGTGTGGATACGGGTGTTGCTCTCTGAGCGCAGCAAAGCCCAGAGTTCATGAACCATTGTGGACCTGTGTCGGTGTGTGGCAGGATTTTTTATTTTTTTTTCCCCCCTTTTTGTTTTGTTTTTTTTTTCCTCCAGCCGCCGTCTGCTGTGGGTATTTTGGGCTGCCAAGTGGGTCTCAGGTGAGGGAATAAAAGTCAGAAAGAAAAAGAGCGTGGGAGCCAGAGAGGTGCACACCTTCTGCCTCACCCATCCATTAAGGGTGAAACCCACTCTGCTTTTCTCAGGCGGAGGGTAATAGGAGCCCGAAAATTCCTTGGGCAGCCAGCTAAAGCAGTGTACACGTGCACACATGAACACAAACCAAAACATACACACACGTACACATTGCTGCAGGGAGATTTACACAAGCAAACAGAAGGCTCCTAATAAGGATACAATCTGGTCAGGATTCCCCGGAGACTCGGAAAGTTGAGGCAGACTATTTTTGCACAATGTCTGCCCACGTACCTGTCTCTCTGACTGTCCGTCTTTCTGAATGTCAAAACAAGTAGAGAAACATCCTGTTATGTGCCACATGGCGGCAGATTTTGTGGATAAATCACTGGTCGTCAAAGTTTCTGACGTTAACAGAAGCTCCTTGAAATAACATCTGATTCAATAGGACGTGTTATGTGAAAAACCTCATCATGGGGCCTTTTTGAAGTACTTGGAGCCCTTTGAGAACGACAAAACATCGTGCAGTATTATGATGTGGGAGTAAAATTGTACATGTTGTTTGATATCTATTTTAGACATAAAAATCCAGAAATGTTTAAAGGAAGCTTAGGTTATAAAACAACCTTCCAAACTTTTGTGCAACACAAAATTGAGAGAGCTTTGGGACAGCTGTAAACCTACTTTTGAGGCCCACAGTAACTTTGGGGAAGATAAATTTATCCACAGCTCAAGTGAGAGAATCTGTTGCTCTCACAACTCCAAAAATATGGGTTTTTACTTCAAAAGAGAGGCCAGACATCCATTGTGGAGTTTCACATAAGCTACTGTATGTCGCAGTTGAGGTAACATTGTCTAATTTTTCTGATGTTGGCTATGTCTGGCTTCTTTTACAGTTCAGAAAAGTTATCAGATCTACCCAACGTTGCAAGTGGCATACCACTGCAAATCATATTTTTGACATCGTGACAACTGAGATTTTTTTTAAGTGTTTCAAAAGAATTTTGATGTAATGAGGATGAAAGAAACATGGACAATTTCACAATCATCTTAAGTGGTTTTTGTGCAAATAATAGCCGATGGAGCTTATTGTTTTGCGCATATTCTAAAATGTGAAACTTGAATGAATGGGAAAATAAAATATGCGTTCTGCAAACAAAGAAAATAGGTACTCAAAAGAGCTAAAGCTGAAAGATTATTCGTCAAACACTGAAGCTTCTTCAGACAGCATGAATTACTTTAACTGTGGAAGCTCAAATTGCATCCCTTGTGTTGTGTTCTGGTGAAGAACTCAGTGTTCAGTGTTGTTAGATAACTTCCAAATGCACCGACTCGTTTGCTCTAAATTGTCAATCTTGGAAAATAGAGTCAGAAATGCTTGAAACAAAGACAGAACCAATCACATGTGCAAAGGACCTAACTTGTAATTGCAGTGACAAAACCAATCTTGGCTAGATGTAAAAAAAGACAACAACAAATGAAATCAACAAGCTAGCATTTGAAGAAGTTTAAAATCTAATGTCAACAGCTTGTAAAAATGTTATGGCCGACCAACAGATTGCTTTTTTATGGCTGTTGCCGATAAAATGTTTCGACGACATGGCTACTACAGCAGAATAAATAATCATCCAATATTTGAGAAAATATTAAAACAGAGTATTGGCGAAACAATATTTATATGCCACTTCAAATTAAACTTTGTGTCGCTTAAACTCAACATTTATGAGGGGGAATGGATGGACCTCATAACACTCAAGGACAGTGAATGCACTTTGTGTGAGGTGATGTGCTGGAAGTTGCTGTTGTTTACAAATCTACAACCACATGGTCAATAATTAATCAAAACCAGAAATTTACAACAGCGATGTGTAGTTTATTATGCGCTGTTGACTCTGCGTCCTGCCCTGGATTGTGCTTTTTTTTGTGTGTCTGACCTTGCGTTAGACGGCAACCTTCATCAAATATTAAAATCAGTCAACCAATGCAAAGACTTGTAATTATTGCCCACCGAGTGCTTGTTGATTTTCTGAGCGAATGTGTGTGCATGCCGGCTCACTCTGTTTGGTTGTGCCATCAAAGCCTCGAGTCTCCATTCATTTAGTGAAATAAGGATTTGTGCACTCAGGCAGATCATTACCCAGAGGATTTGCATGAGGAAAAAAAAACAAAAAACAAAACACCAGCAAATTATTGAATTTATTTGTTTGGCAACAAAAAGGATATCATAATCTTTAGACAGTGTATAACAGCAGAAGTGACTGGACATTTGCAAAACATTGTGACATTGCAGGTCAATCCGTTGTGCTTTTGAGTCATCGGAAACTGTGTTTTCATGTCTTCGACAACTTAGTAGTACAGTTCATGTTTCCTACGTATCTCAAATTTCAATACTCTAACATCTATATACAGTTCGTTTGCTTCTCTGCCTAATTTTTATATATGTCATGATTTCTTTGAAAGTTTGCTTAGTAGTGTTTTAGATAAAATAGTGTCTTGTCTAGAATATAATGGTAATAGAATATTTAAGATTATGAACTTTAATCCTATTTACATCCATTGGTACATCAAATTGGAATTGTGTTGTGTGTAATGGATCGTAGTTCACCAGGGCGAACCCGATCATTTACTCCAGGCCGTTTCTATACTTAATGTAGAAACGGCCTGGAAGGTTATGCCAGTCCAGACAATGGACGTTGTCACAGATCTGATTTGGCAAGTGGATTTGAATTAAGGTACACAAGAAAGAAGCTTTAATCAACAACACAGTGTTGAACTGCTTGTGATATTTGTGAGAACTAAAATGGAACAGGAATGGTTTCATTTAGATAAACTCTTTGCTTTTTTAAAAAAAAATTAATCTGATAAACTGAGATTTGGTTTTGGAAGCATGACCCAGAGATGTTCACAAGTTATTTTTTCAAAGTCCAAGTCAAGACTCAAGTCTTTGAGTCAAGGCAAGTTTAGTTTCATAGCACTTTGTGGACATGCTACTGGTGCACTCGCACCAAACGCGTTAGTTTAATTACTATAAACCCATTCAAACATCGAGCAGATGCATAGAACAAATCAGTGTGTGAATGTGACAAAGTTTTCTTCCGTTGAATAGGAACAAAACTGAAGAACTTCTTTTCTCCCAATTTAAATACAGATGAGCAAGAGCCAGCAGACGGCTTCAGCTGTTACAACCAGAAAACACAGATCAGTTCTGAAATACGGTGATGGACTCAGACCTGAACCTTTAGAGACACATAAAGACAATTACAAAGTCACTCTTTTATCGTCTGAAGAACATCACTATCTGTTCTTTTTTCACCAAGAAATATCTGAGTGGTTGCCTTTATTGGATGGAGGAATTGAACTCTAGAGACAGAACCCCTGCTCTTTCTCTAGATAATTTCACAAAAACGAATCAGTCCTCTTTTTCTAAAATATGTCTTATTCTTCACACCAGCTCAACTCGCATTGTTATAAACACAGCCCTTACTAGTGAAATGTAAGTTTATCCGTCTTGAAATCCATGTTTTACCTCAAATTGGCGGCAAACATCAGCAACGTCAACACTTGTCTAAGTTCACAGTTCTTACTAAATGATGAGTCTTCAGGTTATTTTCGTGAGCAAAGTGAACTGCTTTAAAGTGTACACACACGTGGGCTTAAAATTGCTTGTCATGTACTTTGTAGATTTCAGCTTGATGTCTGGTTAAGCTAATACAAGACAAGCTAACCTTTTAATCCCCGCGACACTTTGACGCCACTTCACTTCCTGCCTTTCTTCCCCTTTGTGAATGTTTAAATCCGACTGAGTCCATAACAAATAGGATTGGATTCATTTGCCTCCAAAGTGGTTAATGTGTGCACTACCATGCAAGGATGAACATGCACACATGCAATCAAAGGGGTGAGTGATCACAACACACACACACACACACACACGTAGACGCACAAAACAATAAAGTGCTATATGCTTCATATATTTTAGCATTGGTTTTCCAAATATGCTAAAAGTCTTGTGACATTAAACAAACACTGCACGCCTGTTAAGCAACGTTAACGGTCCATCAAAATGTTACAGATCGGGGCCGACTGGCTTTATGTGGAGAGCATCCTGTCTGTTTAGGACGGGGATTTTGGGGTGATGAGCATAGCAGAGCGAGTGCCAGTGAGGAGGCTGAAACAACGCTAAGAGGGAAGTGAGGGGTGAGAGGAGGTGACAGGAACCCATGGGGGTCAATTACTAATGAACATTGAGTATGACACATTGCCTTAGTGAAGTGACATTGAAGCATTTTGTGTGTTTATTTAATCCCTCTGAGTTACTGACACAAGCAAGGAGAGAAAATTGTTGTCTTTGATTTGTACCTCCCACACCCCAAAAAAACCCCAAGTTGGGTAGGACCAATCCTCACTGGCGGACAAACTGGGACAAATTAGAAATAGCCTGGTCACTCCACCACCATTTGAACTATTTATTGAGAAGAGCAGACCTCACTGAACCTCCGGTTATGATGTGGTTTTGTTAAACCAGTGTTCACAGTTAAGATGACATTTGTCTTTTCCTGCTAGTTAGTGAAAGCTAGAGCTCACAAAAAAATGTCTAGCCAGTAATTTGTCATAGCATTTACAAAAATGCTATGACATTTTTGTAATGACATTTATTAAACATGCAATAATTGTGGTATAAAATAATAACTCTTACATCTCAATTTAGTGGTTTTGTAAATAAAAGTTTTATTTGACACTAAGAGTATGTTGTCATTTTTTATCTGATAAGTTTTAATTTCAAAAGTCAATTTAACCAAAATAACATCGATTAGTAAATCCAGGTTGGGCTTGGTTAACCTTTACAAGAGAGTCATGACAGTAGGTTTCGCTAGTAAAATGATTTAGGTTTATTACATTTGAGTTGAAAACATATTGAAATTATGCAACAATGTTGTGTTTATTTGCCTCAAGAATGTATTGGTCCAAACTTTGACTTGCTTTCTTCTTATTGCACGAAGACACAACAGTGAGTCAAGAAATGAAATGCCAATGGTTAGCTACTGGAGTACACCGAAAAAGATACTGAAAACTAAGTATATATGTGTGTGTGTGTGTGTGTGTGCGCGCTAGAGGTTCACCATCTAAACAAAGGAACTCATATTGGATTATTCTGACTAAGCAGGTTTTATAGTTTAGTTTCACTTATGAATGATGCTCAGCCCCTCTACTTGATGTTGGCTTTAGGGTGCCTGTAGGTTTATCTTTGTTCAACCCATAATTATAATGAATCTGCAAAGCAGAAGTCAATTATTGATCGTCATTCCTTTTCACCTGCATGAAAACAGACACCAGGCTCTTACTTGCCAATTCCGCCAACAACCTTGGATGAGGCTGGAAACAAATCCCTGGTGAAAGGAAACACGGACTGCTTGGTGAATGAAGATTGTTGTGAAACCGCAAGAACCAGGAAAGAACTCTTACTTAGTGCTTTTCATAAAATAATAATAATTTTAAAAAGTCTTGTGTGCTCCTTTATAAATCCTACTCTTTCTTTAGCACAGTTTTCCTTCTTTCTAAGTCCATTGAAAGCACCATATTAGAGCGAGCTGACAGAGTGTGCTCATTTGCAGTACTGATACAGGCCCCTTTGACATTTTCCCCAAAGATCCGAGAGCTTTGATGGTTTTGCTTCTCTCCTAGGGCTTCCCCCCCTCCTGCATCCTGTCCAGTTCACTGTGTGGATAAGAGCCAGTGGCAAAGTGAGTCATTGTCTTTCTATCATCTTCAATCCAATTTACAGTGCCCACGTGTCGCACTCCATCGCTCGTCTCTCTCGGGTCACATGGGCACGCTTGCACATGCACCGTCGCTGAGCGTTCGCACATTAAAAGCTTAGATTTGCACTTTCAAGTTCGCGTCTGCACACAGCCGCACGGCAAATCAGAGAAATAGGTGTCACTTCAGGACTGCTTCGGCGGCTCTGATTCAGCAAAGATGAAAGCCTGAAGGGAAATGAGTGTGAGTGGAATGTGAGACCTTGAGGACCCCCGTCTTTCTTGTAAAGAAGACATATGGGAATAACGGGGTGGCTGTCTGTGTGCGCGCGGTTCTCCTTGTGGCGTCAGAGAAAGAAACAGGTGCATGAAAGATTGCTACATTATTATATATCTATCTCGACTTTATGAATAATATGTCTTGCTCGAAATGTCACTGCAGGGTGGAAGATTTTTTTTTTTAACAGATTTATATAGATGAACGTTCTGAGTCTTATTACTTTGCAACAATTTTATCAGTGTGGTTAATCTCTTGTCATTTTCTACAGTCCTTCAGTATGTATGGCCGTGTAGGTGACAGCTGGGATGAAATGCAAAGAAGCTAACCACGCTAAAAGGCTTTTTACCTCTGAGAATGTCCTCAAGGTGAGCAGAACAATCTTTCAATTGAAACGTTCAAGCAGTTGCATTGAAACAAACATCAGACTTGACACGTGTAGTGATTTGGAACTTCAAAGGGAAAAGTTTTAGTGGGAATTGGGTCCCTCTGATCTTTCCTGTGTTTTACGCACCGGTTCGGTTCTCTCCTCCTCATCAAGTCGTGACGACGGAAACAAGCCCGGGGCCACATTGACCATCTCTCTTAAGCACGAATGTCCTGCAGTGATTTCTAATTCAGCTGAATGTAAAATAAAGTGAAGTGTCTGAGATGGCGGAGACAGTAAAAAGAAAGTCTGTAATTTTGCGTTTGGTTAATAACCTTCCAAAGTGAACTGGAATTAATCTATTTTGTTCTTTTTCTTTATTGATAGCAATTAATAACATTTCCATCAGAAAAAAACTTTTTTACCAAGAAGAGTGTTGTAACTGCTGTCACCTAAAGCAGGGGCGTCAAACTCATTTTCGTTTTGGGCCAAATCGAGATCATGAAGGCTCTTAAAGGGCCGGTTGTGCCAGAATCTATTTATAAAACCCGTTAAGCTTTTAAAATATCAGTGATCTCTTAAAATTAAATAATATTGAACATCTTTTCAGTACCTCCAGGATTTTGTGATTCTTTCTGTAATTTTTTGGCAATAAAAATCTAAGTGTTTGTGGTACTAATTTGGAAATATCTGCAATATTTGCGCTTATTCATGACGATAAATGTGACTTTTTGTTACTCGCTGTACAGATCATGGACTACAATCTGGCATCAGTTAAGGCAGAGGCAGATGTTTAGCACAAGTTATAAAGCTTTTGAGTGTGGGGATTTGTTGATTTTGTGTGAATTTCCACAGTAATTCTCAAGAAAGTGGAAGGAATGATTGCTATAATTTGGCAGTAAACAGACAAAAACTGCATCGATTTGATTGATAACATAATACTTAAGCACATTTCTGTTGATTCAAGCTGTAAATGGTGGTCCAACAGTTTCTTAATATATAAATTAAGAACGGAGTGTCGCCCAAGTCATGTATGTGTCAAGGCAAGTGACCCGAGTTTTCTCAACTAGGGTTGATACACAAAAACTAATCTAATGTGAGATTTACCATGGTAACAAGTAACAAAAAGTTGAAACTCTTGAAAAGGTATGCCATGACATGCACTGGTACTGTAAACAGAAGGGATAAAAAAATAAAATAAATCATGAACTAATTTGAAAAACATATTGATGAACTGTCACAGTAATCATTAGCAGGTTCTCTTGTCGGATGCGTTTCATCTCCTAAGAACATAACCAGCTCTGAATTTATTTGTTGCGTAGGCAAGCAAAAATGATCTAGGTCAGTGAGCACAGAAAAAGGCCAGTTTTCACACCATAACAATTAAAAAAAATAAAGGCACTGAAAGACATATTCAGCCTATAATGTGCCCTTCATGGATGAACGGATGAATTCAGCTGGAAACAGTTTTTGTGCTCTGACGAGGAGCAAAGAAAACAAATACAAGACAACTTAACAGATCCTTAGCGGCCTCTCTTAGAGCACTGTTTGTACTTTATGGGCCTTACTTCTTGACGCTAAAAGCAAAGCCTAAATCAATTGGGCTCCTTTGGGGTGCCGTAATGAATCGAAAGAAGTACAGTCATATTAATAAAAGCCAAGCTGTTCGGGTGATTAAAGCCTTGATGTGGGTGGTTTACTTTATTTGTTCAACAAAGTTTTAATGAGTGTTCAGGCAGTCACACAGGATTATTCAACAGAACAACACTAATTCGGGCTGCGGATGCACATTGTAGAAATCAATGAGGGAGAAGAGAGAACGTGACTCAACCAGGAGCCACGGTTTGAGCTGGTGAGCAGACGTGAAAATCATTCTGAAAAATAAATGAAGAGAGCCAGAGTGAAACCGAGGAGGTTCCTGGAAGAGATGCGCAGCAGCAACTTTGCCGAAAGTTGACTCCATAAAAGTTTTGTGGCGAAACTTTGACAATCGATACAGCGGAGAGATCAAAGGTCAGCAGGAGCATCATTTCCCACCTCAAGGCAAATCCTGTTGCATAAGAGGTACAAAGTACTTGTTCCAGTCTGTGGGATTCGGTGAGTTTTGTTTGATGCTCGAATTTTGAGTCTTTTTTTTTTTTTTTTTTTTACTATGCATGATTTTTTTCCATAGTTGCTGCTCTGCACTTAGTTTTGGTTGCTGTTTTTTGTTCTTTCTTTTCGGTCAGCCAAACCTCCCAAAGTAATACAATCAGTTAACTGTGAAGATATATTTTTTTTGCTTTTGTGTTGAACTTTCAGAGGGTCCTGCAGGTTTTGTGTCCACACAGCAACTTATACAAGTAATGTGTCAAAGCAATCTGCAATGTTTTTCTAATAATAGAAGAAGTTATGTAAATTTCAAAATGGTAATGTGTTGTTTCAAATCATTTCCTTCTGATGAATTTCTTGTGGATTTTATTTTTGTCACCCCTACAATTGTCATGAAATACGGTGGTGGAGGTGAGGCAAGCGCAACAGACCCAGGTATAAATGAAACAGATGTGTTTAATGATGACAATGTCCAGATACAAAAACAGTCCAACAACCAGGCAGCACGGCTAGAACAGAATCCCGGGTTCAAGACCGGTAGCAACTGGAGGCAAAGAATGGACAGACAGGCAGGAAGACATAGACACGACGCCAAAATGAGACGAGGACCCGACGAAGAACAAAGGACACAGGTGGGACTAAATACACAGGGAGACAATCAGGGAAACGAGACACACCTGGGAGTAATCAAGGGAGGACGGGGCAACAGGGAGACAAATGGACACCGAGAAATCGAAAATAAACACAGAAAACTCAAAATAAACACACAGAAAACACGGAACCTGACAACAATGGACCAGATCTTTCAGAAAACTAATTTTAATGTCAGAAAATAAACAGACTGAGTAAAAACAAAATGCAATTTTCAAAAATTGATTTTTTTTTTTTATTAAAGGGCCGTAAAGGTAATTGCCTGTCTGCAAATATAGCTGCCCTTTGTCAAATTAATAACTTTTTATTTGGTTGCATTTCACTGCTCATAACCAGGCCTTTTATTCAGATCTGCATAATTGAGAAATTACCTACATAGAACATGTCTAACATGAAAAAGGCTAACGTATTTTAAAAACCAGTGTTGTTGATTTAAAGAAGCTCAACAACCCATTAGCAGCAATGTTACTGACATGTTTCAGGCTGAAAGGGCCTTCAAAGCTGCAATGAACCACAGTGAGAACCCATAGAGTAGAGATTAACCTTCCCAACCAAAAACACTCCTGGGTGAATTCATGTGTCATCCAGAAAGTCACAGAAGAACCAAGAACCACATCAAAAAGAACTTTGGAAAAATTGTCATCCCTGGGAAAGTCTCAAGGCCAAACGCATTGCTAACAAGGAGGGAGACAAAGGCTCAACTCAAATTTGCCAAGTACTTTCAGAAATATTCTGTGGACACCGATCGAGCCGTTCAATAAATACATTTAGAGACGGTGTTAAACTGTCCTGTTTAACACGATCTGTAAAAAGATCGGGTCAGGCAAGCACACTGGCCACTACAGTACTGTAAATATTACAGAACAATGAGAATGTTTACCTTTTCAGATGCAATTTTGCTTTAATTTTGAACCTGAGCAGTAACACCTGGAGTGCGCGTAGCCTATTATTTACCAGATTTTGCGTTGCTTATCTCTGTGTCCAAATAAAGGTCAGGGTGTAATCACGGGCCCAAACATCACTCCTGCACATAGACAAAGCAGCTGATAAGCTACTGCAAAATGTCAGCCAGATATAGAGTGCCGATAGCCCATTAGAACGCGGCTGAGACCAAGGGCTGAATAAGATTAGTTAGGACCTCAGGTCCTTCAGTTCCTCTTCACAAGTTAATACTCTGAAAACACATCAAATACCAAAAGAATGGAAAACAGAGGAGGGGGTGATTTATCTCCCAATCATTTTTTTTGTTTTGTTTTTGCTTCTGTTTCTAGACTGATAATTCCCTTTAGATATTTTAGCCACCTTCTTCCTTTTAAATAAGTCCTGCACTTTCCGCACTGTCAATCTTCTGAAAAGACATGTAATAACAAAGACTTGTGGGGGCTTTTTTCCCCGTGGAAAATCAGACATCCATTAATGATGTCCAGCACTCACAGGGTTCACACCCACACGCACACACACGCAGTGATTGTAGTGCGTGATTGATGAAAAAGTGAGTTGGCGACATTGCAAAGTTTGCTTGAGTGTTTGTTCGCATACATTAAACAGTGTCAAACACACAGACACTCAGAGCTTGGTGGAACCCTCCAGTTTAACTAATAGAAAAATGGAGGCTGTTCAGTTTCCCCATTTACAATAAGTTGAAGACCAGATTATGTCTTTATGTCACAAAAACAAAAGATGAAACATGGACATTAATCACAGATACAGCCAAAAGGTTCCTGCTAACTTTGGAGGAGCTGCAGAGACCCACAGCTCCGTGGGACAGTTACTGAAACTGCATGAGACTAAAATGTTTGCCTGTATGTAAAGTACCTGGAACGTCACCGTGAGCACATCGTTCCCATGGTGACAGTGGCGGCAAGATCAAAACATGAGGGTTTCTTCAACAGGGACAAGAAAGCTGGTTAGAGACGATAGAAAATTGAACAATGCTAAATGCAGGACAATCTTTGGAGAAAAGAAAAACCCAAACTGATAGAGAGTGGATAAGAGTTAAGACCAAAGAGTATTTCCAGAGTGACCCTAAACATAGAGCCAGCACTGAGGTGGAATAAACCTAAGCTTAAATAGGAAAATGAGGTAAGACTTGAAAATCAATGTTCCACCACATAGTGGATGGAATACATTGAAATCTATGGTTGAAACAAGACAAAATGTTAATGAACTACACAAAATATAATTAAACTTTATCAGCCTGTTCTTGCAAATAAAATCTACTGTATTTGATTTACCAGCTAGCTATGCACCTACAGTGAAAGGCTTCTGGTAGAGTGGGATTTGATAATCCTATGCAGCCCTGAGCCCCTGATTTACTGCTGTCCTTGCTCCTCGCTACACCCCCACTGTGCTCACATGTACTCATCTGAGCCAAACCCTTTCCTTGTCAAATCAATTTCTGGACTGTGGCACCATTGTGCGCGCAGACGCGTACCAAAACACCTCCGAACACAAGCTCGGCTTTTCAAAAATCCCGACGCGTTTTCCCAGAAGTCACAAATCAGACCCGGAGATGAAACCCGCGACTGAAGATGCACTAATGAGAGGGATCCCTCCATGTAACAGGTGTTACTGAATATACCTTCTCCACACTGCGAGCGCAAGTGACGCAAATGAGGGCAAAGAAAATTGCTGGTATCTGCTCCTTCATGCAGGCGAATTGATTGGTGTTGCGAGCGTAACCGATCAGGGACAACGCTTCTCTGAGATGTTGTTTGTCTCCAGCTCGGCGCGTGACTGCAAGCCCTTCGTGGCCGCCGGAGTGAGGGAACAGTGTTTACCTTTGCATCAGATATCTATCACCTCTCCCTGTGTGAGATGCGGATCAAGGAGGCACAGAGACAAACTGTGTGTCAAATATGGTACTGGATTAATGCTGAGACTGTTGTTGTGCTACTCACAGCTGGGAGCTGTTTTCTCTCTTGGGGAAATGAATTCCCTTAATGATTTTTGCTCAGTGGCTTTAGGCAACATCATATGACTTCTTCGTGCTACCCTGCAAGCAAAAAAAAAGAAAGAAGGTATGACTTAGTTTATTATTGCTGTCATTCTGTTCCCCCCCCACCTCTCTTTCTGGTGTCTGTAGGTATATTAAGTCCCCAATCTGACAGTAATATCAGGGTTTAAAAAATATATATTATATCTAAGCTGTGCTTTAAAGGCTTGGTGTAGAGAGTTAGAGGTAGTTGAAAACTGCCTAGCTTCTTATAGGAATGACGGAGCATGTGGGTCACTGAGAACAGATGCCAAGCTGTCAAATAAGCCAGTTCATAACAAACACATCTGGTGTGTTGGTGAATTATGAGCATTTAGTAAGTTTTGTCTTCTTAGGAAAAGTGATACCACTTAAAATATTTCACTAAGTTTTGGATTAAAAACATCAGCATCTAATCACGTGACATCTAGAGCTGCACATTGCATTGGATTAATATGACCGCAATATTGCAATCTCAAAGGGTAGCTTGAATGCTATATAAGATAGGACATACAATTTTGAGTGGCATGCAGGAATATTCTGCATATCAATATCATATTATTGGCCTGCCTTTGATTTTAATTCTTGATGGGTGAGATGCTAAAACTGCCAAAAACTGTTGAGACATTGTAACGGAGGCAATAAAATAAAAAACCTGGGTTAATATCTGGAATCAATCCAAAAATTCAGCAACAGTGTCTTAATTGCATGTTTTGCTAATGTCATGCAGCCTTGATGAAATCCCATCACGGCTTTCGTCAAGACTGCTGGGTAACTTTTGAAGACTTTTGGAAACCAAGCAAAAAACAAAACAAAAACAGATGCATGTTAGATTGCATTTCTCATCCAAAGTCATTTAATTCCTTTCTTAATAGTTTGATCTAATGGGTGTAAATAAGGTTTATCTTTTAAGTTCAGATTGACCGTCTTCAGATTGAAGATCTGATTAGTCTTCTTTCTAAAAGGCTGGCAAAGGATTTTATTCAGATTTTTTGTGCTTGATCAAAACAAATTTGTTCGTAATTTGATCTGTTATAAATGCTGATTAGTGAAGCTCTTAGAAGTTAGTTAAACAACATTTATAAATAAACAGCACAATAAAGACCAAGCAACTGCAGCAGAGACAACATAAAAAGAAGTTCTAGAGAACGGTAAAGCACAGTTAAGTGCTGCACAAAATCCAAAGGTTGGAATTTCTCAAAATGGCAGATCAACCAAGACAAGCAGTCTACTTGATGTGAAGAAACAATCTGAGAATCAGGCAAGGTTTACACTGTAACTCTAGAGACGTTGCAAATATCTACAGCTCAGGTCGGAGAATCCCTATTGCTCCCTTGACTTTATTGAACAAGCAAAAAATAATGAGGTTAAATCCAAATATACGCTCTCGGAGTCTGTTCCTGTTTATCTTTAGTCTGATTTTACTAAAGGATGCCTTACTAAGGAGGATTATGTTGGTCCCAGCAATTTTCCCATTCCCTTGTCATTCAATATGGCTTTTATCTTCCACCACTTTTGTCCTTCTTCATAGCAGTAAGCGCAAAATTGCTGATACCAACCGACATGCTACAGAGTGTGGCATTAAAACAGTTTTACGTGTGCACATGTCTGAGTGTGTTGGAAGCAGCATGTGCCCGATGGGTGAGTGCACAGCTGCACATATCTGCAGACCATTCCCTGGATGAAGGTAATTTAGTGAGGAGGGATCTCTGTCTGTCTCAATACCTAGACAGATGCATCTTCACTGGCCTCCATTTGGCCACGGACTGGTGTTGCATCCCAAACTGCAGCATGAAGCTTTATTATATTTGTGCATCCAATGTGCAAGAAAAAAACACACAAAAAAAAAATCTGCACACTCTGTTCTCTAATGGAATACTCCAGAGCCAGACGGGAGTGGCTTCTTTCTTTTTTACTTACTAGTATAAGGCAGAGGCAAGCACTGACTGTTATTAATCCCAGAGAGCACAGACCGAGAGAAAGGCAAATGTAGTTCGGTGGAAGGAGGTCAGCTTGTTCTCATAACATAATGGATGGATTTTTTTTTTCAAGAATAAAGGTAAAAGCCATCATCCTAGAACGCCTCTCCTTAGTAAAGCCTCCCAGTCTCCCCTCGTTTCCATCACATTCTTGTTTTTCCTTACAGATCCTGTGGTGCCAACAGGATTTATAACAGAGTTTATGGTTTGGCTTAGTACTTTGCGCAGAAACACAACGCATTGTGCATAGGAGGAAAATGAAACCGTCGTTTCCATAAAGTTTTTCAATACATGATACATCAATGGCTCTAAAGTTAGTGGTAGACAGCTGAGCTGTGTTTGGAGGTGATCAAACATATTGGAGCAACAGCAACAGATGAGATAACTCCCCCAATAATCACTGACTGTAGAAACTTTAAGCTGCCCCTCAGGCACCCAGGATTGGATGCCTCTTCACTCTTCTTCCAAACTTGGTGGTTTTTAGTTTAAATTAATGCAGGATTTGCTGCATTTATTTTTACCACAGTAGAGCGGAGTATTCAGAGATTAGAATGAAGCTTTGTGGAACAGCAGGTTTTAAATTTTCACAATAAAATGACATGAAATGCAACTTAAAGCATTTTTTAGTTCTATTTTTCTTGTCAGTAGGTAGAAAAATGTCATATTCCACAAATATCAATGCCACCCCTCCCAAAAATGTATATAGTGGAACCCTGGTATCAACGGGAATTGGGTACCACCACCGGCTGCTAATAGCTGAAATCTCCATATTGAGACCACCTCCACAAATGCTCAGGATTGCTTATTTTCAAGTCCTAGGTTAAAGCCAGCAGAGAATCTTTGGCAGGCAGGATCTAAGCATTAAAATGATAGTAAGGAGTTATTCCATCCTCAAAGTTCATTATTAAAGAAAAATTGCCAAAAATAGACAGTTGTTCTTGTGTTTACTTAGGGGTTATTATCAAAACATAATTCAGAATGTATATATTGGAAGCAAAATGCCATCACAGGTACTTTACATTTGCAAGATTAACGATCTTTTAAGAATATTTAAATACAGTGTGAGGCAAACAATTTGCTGTGTACATCACATTAATCCAGTGAAAGTGTCATTTCCTGTGCTGTTGGTTGTAGGGACTGTCATGAGGGTCTATTGAATATATGTGGAGAGAAGAGTTTCCCAACTGGATTAATACCATAACAAGTTCCAGGTGGCTGCAACATCTTGTTCCCCTTTTTTGTGATTGTCTTAATGCTTTATTGACTGTCGTTGTCCAGGGAACAAACGTGTTCATGCAGTACTGTTTATTCTTTTCACACAGAAAAGAATATGAAGGATGTATGCTTCCTTCATAGCATACATCAACGTTCTCACACTGTCCCAACTGTAAACCCACAATCCATTTTCCATGGCGCCCTGGAATGATTATGCCATGGGCTGATCGGAAATGTCTTTTGTTCGCTCAGACTGGCAGAATGACCAGGCACAATGGGAAGAGTAATCGGACATGATAATGCACACAAAAGATTCACTTAAACTCAATGGTCATCAAATCATAGAAGCTATTTCAGGGCAGAGAGAGAGAGAGAGAGAAAGTTAGGTTTAAGTCCAGTAAAAGCCGGTTGGATGAAATTCAATTCGTCTTTCACTGAATGAAAATGGACATACAGCTTTCTCTCCGGCTGTGTGAAGGTAAGTCTCCTGGGTTATGTCAGTTTGTATGCCCAAAATTGTTTCCATTTTCTGAATGTCACAATAATGAGAAGATGAATCTGTCAAATTTATTTGTCAGGGTCTTCAAAATTCAAAGTTAAGGTCAAATGCCTCAGGTCTCCTGTGCACATATACAGGCATATTCAATAAATTACAATGAAGCTTGTTTGTCAGATCAAAACTAGATTTTGAAAATAGGAAGCTTTAAGCACATTTAAAAATCCTTTTTTTTTATTAAGCCTACATTACTTTGCTATTGTGAAACAAAATTGGACCTTGTCCTAAAGGTCACTATGAACTTTAGAGCAAAAAAATAGATTAAAGTGCGAGAAGAAAGCAGCTCATTCTTGAAAAAGTTCACTATTTTAAGACAGGTCATTCGTAATAATATGCAAATTAAACAGATTTGATACCACAAGGACAAAAATAATTCTAAGGTTTGAGTAATTAGAAGATATAGATCTAGAACAATTGCATGGTTAGCTACAATGTTAACTATAATGTACTTACACTGATTGAGTCCAAATGAAATATATTCTGTTTTGTCTTAGTTATGATGGACAGAAAGTCTTGAGGTCTTGATTTGTCTTATTTACTGATTTATGTGACCTGGTACCAGACATCTGTATAATCTGGATGTGAACCGAAACTTATGTCAATCTTTCTCATCATTTTGACTAAAACAATGTATCGTGCGAAAAGTATTTGATCTAAGGACATAGCCTTGGATCTGTGCAAGGTTACCTCTAAAAGAAAAAAGGAAGAAAAAACAGAGAGAGAACTGCAAGTTCTTTTTTTATTGAAAATGTTTACCAGTAAGTAATTCTTTTCACTCCAATTATATACACCATTTTCTAAATTTGAACACCAGTTCATCACAGGGCAACAAAGATACGTACAGAATAAACAACCATGTCTGCACAGTTACACCTATGGGAAATTAAAGTCACGCTTTTATTTAAATTAGGGACTAAAAATCCATTTGCTTACAGTTGCCTTTGATTAATATTAATTGAAACGTCAATAATTTTGGTCTGTATTCCACGTTTTATGCTAGTGTAGCAATGCAATGTTTTTTATGGCTGTTGTTTTATGTTGTCACGTTGAACACTGTAAATTGCCTTGTTGTTAAAATGTGCTATCCAAATAAACTGTTCCACATCGGTACCTTGAAATATGCAGAATTTCACATTTAAAAAGCAACTGTCCCTTTGAACGTACGTTCTGTTATTTACAATCAGTGACCTAGTTCTTGATATCACAGTTTTGTGGGAAGATACATTTTACACTGTGTCTGTGAAACAAAACTGAAGTCCTAATAACTCCACATGTCTGTTACTGCCTTTTGGTTGACCCTCCATTTCACTTCTATTTAGTCTCAGCTCAGCAACCTCCTTCAGCTATTGCATACTAATTGCAATCTGCAGACTTGCTGATATTTGAAAGTTGTTACACAACTACCCACTTTAAAATTTCTTTTCTGCACTCTGTAGCCATGATGAAATACAGCTTGAAGGCACGCTTGGCTGGGAGCTAAGAAAACTGCCTCACCATAAAATCCCCACTAATTTTAAACCAATGCAGAACTCTTAAGGCAACAGTATCCATTGTACACACAGGGCAGAAAACACTGCTGGGAGATACAGTCCTGGAGGTTATTGCTCCTATAGCCCGCCTAGCTGCAGTGAGAAGGGGGGCAAGTCTGTCACTTGACGACCGATAAAAGGCCTTCTACACTTCTAAACAAGCCAATGAAAAGCGTTGAATGTTGCATGATTCTGAACTGTGTACTTGAGAACAATAACACCGTTAAGAACCGCCGCCTGAATTGCTTAATCGTTCATCCCGCTGCGCAGGCAAAGCGTAGCCGAAGTGTAAAATATAAAGATGCCACAGAATAAAACGTTTTCCACTGATATAGCACGAATCTACTTAGTTGTGTATGCCTTGTTGGGATACTGAAGTGGCCTGAAATGAGATTCACCTAAAGTTCTTTTTCATGTATTCAACTGGACTAAAATGCAAAAGAAGCACTGAAAGTAATCTTAAGTAGGAATTTGTTAATAATAGCATTTTTTTTTTTTTTTTTGGTAAATCATCCGTACCTTTTCGCATTTCTGGTCTCCATTTGGGTTTTCCACTGTATTGCATGAGGTGGTTCAAATGAAAAGGTTTTGTTCTTCCACTCAGCATTTTGCGCTTCGCTGCAGTCTGCTGATAGGAAATGAAATAAATGGCCACAACCACGGTGCCTCAGCGGTTCTGCAACCATCTCTTCCAATCTGTTGAGCCGTATATGTCCCTGCATGATGTAATCTTTGGTACTGCGCACACTGCTAATGACATGAGAGCAACTGATGCTGCGCAGCAAAATGCTTTGAGGTGGAAAGATGGTAAAAAAAAAAAGAAAAAAAGAGTAGATTAACATGGTGAGAGGAGCATGTTACTTAACATAGTAACACTGGGAGGTGAAGAAAAGAATGGGGGGTATTAGTGAATGTGTAAGTGGGTCTGTCTGCTGTGGAAGAATGGATGCCTGCAGTGTGCGATTCTGCTGACGGCTCAGGATCTTCTAATAAGTGGCTTTTCTGTTTGGCAGATGCAGCCAAAGTGTAAGAGACAGAGGTGGGGAGGAAAATGTCTCTCTCTCCTCTTACCTTCTGAATTTCACTCCCTGTTGACGGTCGACTGCTCACCAGGGTGCTCTATTGTAAACATTCAGGCCACAATACATGTAATCTAATTGAAGTCACTGGTATGGGTCTAAACTGAGGAGCAGCTGTGTGTGTGTGTGTGTGTGTGTCAGTTTTCAACTGGGATTAACTCCTGCTTTATCTCTTATTTCACCGGTCTTTCCTTGAAGGTCCTACCAGTAAGCATTTTACAGCCCCACTGAACACAATGGACTGAGCCCATCTCTGACTGCTCAGGATGTTGAATGAAATACTGATTAGATCAAATCCAATGCTCAGCCAAAGTGTGTATGCCACAACTCATCGTGGAGTTTTTTTTTTTTTGTGGTTCAACACTTTCCAAGTATTGAGACATTTCTTGATCGAAAGAGTTCAGCTAATTTCTTGGTTTTCGGTCTTCTTTTTGTTTATGCTTTGTTATTTTTCCACTTTATTTTACTTACACCAATTTATGGACTTTTGAAGTCTTTGTGTCCGGAGATCGATTAGGATGTTACAGCTATCTGGTCCGAATTTCCTTTTAGTTTCTTCTAAATGTTCCCACATGAAAACCTAAAAACAATATAAAAGAATTGAAATGGTTTTGTTTGGCCATTTTTTCTGACAACACAGTGGTAATATCTGTGAGCAAGATTTCTTGAAGTTTTCTTTAGATATTAGTTAAATGCGTCCATAAAAACATTCTACAGTTTTTCTTTCTTTAGATCTTTTGTTCTGTTCTCTTTCAATTTGTTCTTTTTCTGCAGTTCTCTGGAGTCATCTCTTCATGACTGAGTCATGATATCACTGTGTGTATTTTTGGTAAAGCACTGTACACCACTTAGGTCAGAAATATTGATTAGGAGAAACAAGGTTAGGTTGTAAAACAATACTCAACGTTTCATACATCCCACAGGCCATCGTTCAACCCACCATCCAGAAGTGGATGGTGTGTCTATCGTACAGATTCCCAATAAAATACAGTGTTGAGAAGTGTAACATGACATTTAAAATTTGAATTTTACAGACCAACAAAAATCAGAAATGTAGCCTTAATAAAAATTGTGCTTTATACCTGATTAAAGGTTGTCAGCTTTCAAAAGGCACTTTTATGCTGCCAAATGAACCTCGTTTGTATGCATATGCAGTATATGAACGTACAGTATATCAATATGAATGTAGGTTGAGCAACTGAACTTAGAGTACAGCTGGATGCTGACAAAACCATGTAGTGCCTGGTTAAAAACATTTAAGGTGTTTCTCCTCATCCTATTTGAGGTCTCATATGAAGATTTGTGAATTTCACAGGTGTGTTTTCACACCTGATAGTCTGGTAAACTCAGTTCAGCTGAGGATCAAAACTGCAACATCTGTTTCATTCTCAGCTGCGCTATGGTCAGCTTTCTACTTTTGGAGCGGTCCACATATTCATTCGACCGGCGCCAGAGTTCACTTCAGCTGAAACGAGACCTGAGGTTTTAGGTGGACCAGAGTTCCCACGTGTTCCCAAGTCTCAAACCTAATAACACAGTTCATTCTAGCAAGATTTTGAATATTAATTAAACACATTGTGGTTATGTTGATTTTCTTGGCCTTGGCCAAAGCTAATTACAGATTTCAGGACGATGTTGCAAACTCGGAATATACATTTATTTTCTCATTTTCTTAGACCTTGAAGAGCAAAAGTACTTTAACAAATGCGTATTAAAGTCAGCTTCCCGAGAATACTCCACACTTACTGTACTTATTCAAGTGTGCAAGGCTCACTGTAGAAACTTCAAATGGAAAAAAAAAAAAAGAACAACAATTAATGTGCATGCAAATCTGCAACTCGGAGACCAGCGCCTTTGTTCCTGGAATCTTGCTGTCACTAGTTTTAATTAGCTAAGTCCCTTTGGTGGATGTGAGTACAAAGTCCTTATCAACGACACAATAGAAACATATGAGAGGAGGAACACGGTAACAAGGGCCTTAAATCAATGGCTGCCACACAGGCACTAAGCAGTGTTTAGCTAAAGCTTCTTCCCTTTAGTTGCCCTTATTGTTGCTGTAATACTTCAAAAAATTAGTGTGTGTTTTGTGCATGTGACTTTTGTTGTCTGGGGGTCTGATTTTCTATGTTTGAATTCTTTGCCACTGTTGTGCAGTTTACAAAGAAAACAGCAGGTCTTTGTGCAATACTTACTGTAAAAACAGCACACATTAAGGCATAAGTCAAAAACAGAAATAGGCATGTACAGTGTTAAAAAAGTAAATATTAAACACTGTATTTTAGTAAATTTATTTCTAATGGACTTATTGCTGTGAAATTCACAGCAAATATTGGAATAACAATGTATAGGAATAATAATGTGGAATAACATAAAATAAAATATATATAAAATATAAAATAAAATATGATATGTAGTAGCTCTAGGCATTCGGAGGAGTGATTTTAACGAATGTTTCAACAAAAACTCTCTTTTTTGTGGATGCTTATGTATCCACTCTGATCTCCCATCTTTGCAGCTTCATTTTCTTTCCATGACACCAACTGTAAAGGGTTGCGATACTTTGGGCCCACAAATTAAGGCGACTATTTCTAGGCCCTCAGTTGGGTCTGAAGCAGTTTTTGTAAACATAACAGATGCTAACAACTGGAAGGTTTCAGCTATTTCCTTCACTTTACCTGATGTTTTCTGTGTTTTTCTTTACATTTTCAATTCTTATGTCAACCCACTTTATTACACATTTTGATTTATGAACTAATTTATTTGCTTTTCTTTGTAACTGTAGATTACTTGTTTGGTTACCAAGATTTTGTGTGAAGTTCATGCCAACTGCTCCACTGTGTTTATGTCGTCTCTGTGTGTTTGTTTTTGGGAAAGGCTGATTTTTCTATTTTCTCCCTGAAAGATGCAGGCGAGCCCCTTGCAGATAAAACAAGCACTATGCCTCTATCAAATACCACCAAGATCCCCAAGGCCGGAGTGTTTCTGCAGCCCCATTCGATTCTCAGTGCGGAGTCCCATTAAGGCTCTGGCTCCAATCAAAGGTCCTCCCTCTCTATCACTCACTTCATCTCCAAGAGCCCACTCTCGCTCAAAGACACGGTGCTCAGACAGCTGATTGATCTGTACTTTCTGGTTTCCTGTGCCTTTACCCTTCCTTCCCCCGCCTTCAGAAGAGAAAGCCTTAAAATGGGATGATCTTGTTTCTCACCAAAGCCAAGATTATGTGTCTGGTTTTACCCGAACACTTGTGCGCGTGTGTCTTTTTGCGTGGCCTTGTACTGTATTTGATACATTGCGAGGACCATTTTCCTAAAACATCGTACGTTGTGGGAACCAACTGCTTCTTATGGGGCCCAAAGCCCAGAAGAAGTGATGTTATGGGTTAGGTTAAGAACTAAGGTGTGAATTGAGTTTAGGTTAGGTTTAAGGCTAGGCATGTACTCATAATGGTTAAGTTTAGAATCAGGGTTTGACTATAAGAAATGAATAAAAAAACTATGCAAGTCAATGCAAATTTCTTGCAAAGATAAGACATACTGTGTGTTTGTGTGTGTGTGTGTGTGTGTGTGTGTGTGTGTGTGTGTGTGCGTGCATGTGTGTGTATAAGGGAAAACAAGTTTTGATTCCTCTCAATTGTTATTGAACTACCTTGCCCATGTTAATCTGTGACGGCAAACCAGTTAAGATCTTCAACACCGGCGTCTACAACCTATTAGACTGTATAGGTGCATTAGATTTGTGTGCCGACTTCTGGGACTCTCTGCATGCTAGTGTGTGTGTGTGTGTGTGTGTGTGTGTGTGTGTGTGTGTGTGTGTGTGTGTGTGTCAGGTCAAGCCCAGACTGATGTGTTTGTCTCCCTTTGTTGTTTTCCATTCTTTGTTTCATGCTGTTGTTTGGATAGCATAGACTTGCTGGAGATAGGAATAAATGGGGCTGTTAGGAGACATCCGTTATATTCTGACACAAAACCATTATAAAAGAACAACTCATGTGCTTCGTGCGTGTGTGTGTGTGTGTGTGTTTTCCAGCACAAGATATTTATGTTTATGTTATCTTTTGTGGCAAAGATATGTGGACGGCACTTTGTTCGCTGTGCTGGAGCGTATACGCTCTATCCATGTCTGTTTAGCTTTATTGATTCTGCAAGTGGAGAATTTAACAATTTGATAAGACGGCGATTCAACGGATATTACTAAAACATCAAAGAAAACTAGGAATGTTGAAAACCATCAGGGCCCTCTGTCTATTGTAGCTCACTTCAGTAATTAAAATTAATTAAAATTCATTTCTGGCAAAAACAGAAATACTAGTGAGATATAACATCATGTTAGCAGATATTAACATTCTACAGTTTCACAAGACACTGTTGTTTTATGCTATTTCGTTCAGTCGAGCTACGTCTCTGTTTCCATTTGAAGCTACGGTTTAGCCAACCTGTTGTAATATTTCACCTTATCAGCTGATTTGACAGACCAACATCCTACCTGATCTTTCTTCTATAGTTAATGAATGATTACCAATAACTTCTTCGGATCTAACTTCAAACAATCTGAACCCATCCTTGTCCTTAAAGCAAAACACGAAACACTTGGAAACCTTTCAGAGGATGTAAAAGACTCCAGACTGGAGCACTACTTTCTGTTGTTCTGCTAAACCCCATGAAGCATAACATATTGTAAATTCAATCCACTTATTAAATACATAAAATATTTTTTTTTAGGTGCAACGTGGCAAACACTTTCGTAAAGCTTTGCGTTAATAAATTTCACAACAATGTTTTCCAGAGCGATTTATTTTCCTGTCCAATCTCTTGACTGGTCCAGTAAAGAGCACCATCACCGTGTGACATGTCCATCAATACTGAGAGGATTATTTTGGATCATAAGATACTGAGATATTAAATAACAGTAAAAGAAGTCAGACATGAATATGTGAAAAGATTGTGTGTGGACTCGGGTAAACACTCTCAGTTTGTCCCTGTTCTGACCAGCAGGAGATCTGCAACATGGGACTGGGTCTCAAAATGCGGAATAGAGTTATGCATAAGAAGAAAAGATGAGAAGCTGTATTTATTTCTGCTGGTGTGTTTTCTCCACAGCTCTTTGAAAATTTATGATATGGCTTATTGCCTTCTATATGGCTGTCTTTATGTTGTATAGTATATGTACAAGGATATATATGTAAGATTGGTAGAAAGCTAAGTACATACATAACAACATTTTAGATTTTTACCTAGTTGTTCATATAAACGGTATAATTCAAAAAGACTGAGTGCCAAATTTTATTGATCTACCCAATCAAATCATACATCTGAGTAAAGCAGCCAGGGAAAAAAAATGTTTCAATAACAGGAGGTAATCCAGATTCAAACCATAAAGCTGCCACGTATATGAGCTAAGGGGGAAATGTTCTCTGTGAGGGAGACATAAAAGGATTAGCTTTAGCTTGGAAAGTGTAGTCCAATGAAAAAGGTTTTCCTTGTTCAGCAAGAAAGAAGCACAAACAGTGCAAACCTGTTTTTCATACAACTGTTACAAAGTGACTGACAGAAGCAATTAGGCTCTCGATTCACAGCCCTTTCCTTTCAGATTTTTCCATCTAAATGAGAACAGACACTCTCGCCATCGTAGGATGTTGTTGAAACTTCACCAGCACATAATATAACTCCAAAAAACATGATTTTAATACTGTTCTAGAAAACACAGAAGAAGATGAAGTCATTAGTTTGAGAATCTGTGTTGCATTTAAGCTTCCTCAGTGACCTTGCTTGAACTTCGGGGCTCTCTGATACATATTCACACTCTCCTGCTGAAAAGTCAATTTGCTAATTCCTGAATATTCTTTTAGACTGAGGAAATATATGCATGTATCCATGGTGGATTGAATACTAAAACCTACAAGGAATTTACAAGACGAGCACTTAAAAGTTTTTTGTATCAATTTGCCGAGTTACAACAAAAATGGGTTTTATTCAATAACCAAACACAAAGTAAAGGAAATTATTCAAAAGTTTTAAACATTTGTGCTTGTTTATTTAACGCCCACCGCCATCAAAATCAATGTTTACACCTTTAAACTATCATTGAAACTCCAATTCTTTTGGATTATCTCTTGGCAAACTTAAAAAACTAGACAAACATTTGCAGATCTAGACCAAATGTGTCTCTTTTTGCCTTTCAAGCTGGTTCTTAACTTGGAGCAAAGTTGAGATAGGAATGAGCATGATTTCTATGTATTTTCTTGCCTTATTTGCATAGAAACTCCAGAACAAACTGTCACTAATGACTTTGTTTGTTCCCATTTCTATGAAGGCTTTTATCACTCATTATATCTGTTGGCCGTATTAGAATAATTTGTGCTTATTTTGTTCCACAAACACACTGTAAAATTGCACACAACAACCCTACGTGATAGGATGGAATATGCCGCTTTAAACCAGGAGAAGAAGAAGAAGGTTTTTGGCCCTTTTTGTTTTATAGCTACCCACGCTCAGACTGGGTCGGTGGCAATGATGGCTCCACCTGGTTTACATGGGAAACACTCTCTACTATCTATGGGCTTATCTTAAATCAATGTCCAAGGTGGTTAAATAAAAAAAAATAAAAAATTGTGTTGTTCTATTTATTTATTTAGAAATGCAGGTTGGGCAGCAGTATTTGGACTCTAAATAATCATCTTTAGTTACTAAAGCTATAACCATTGAAATCAATTGTTTTCTTTCCATTTCACAATTATGCATCAAGTCGTGTAGGTCTGAAACGCTGAGCTTTGCAGTTGTAGCGTGAAAACATGGCGACAATCAAGAGATTTCAGTTCTTTTGTCAGGTAATCGTAAAACACGCGACTACTACTCAGCATTTTTCTTTTCACATTATAGTTGTGAACTTAACAACTCATAAAATTAACTTCTCATTCTTGTTAGGATTCAAAGGGCTGGGTAAAGTGCATGCGTTGGTGAATGCACTGCATGCCATTTATCTTTATGTGTTTGTTTGGAAAAATACATCGACGGTGCAACAGTGCTTTACGGCTCTTCATAAAAATAAATGGCCTCTGTCTGCCTTCAGTTATAATGCCGGATATGTAAAGGCACCTCATTTATTAGTTTGCTTTTGCTTTGCAAGGAGGATGTGGATTTGGTGTATTTAGCATCTGACTGTTCCCCTAAGTAGCAGGGATTATTCTAATGCTCTGTCAGTAGCGAGGCCTAGTCTAATTCCCTTTTCTGCTGCTGATATCCATTACAAAGGCTACACTAATAAACGCCTGCATTTCCAGCTCAGGACGTCTCTCAACCAATCTTACAATTAGCTTGTCATCGTAGGTCAACGAATGTGTGTGCAGTCCAACAAATTAGAATCGGGAACGTGTAGTCGTATATGTGTACAAAATGTCTCTGGATGTCTACAAAGTTCCTACAGTATGTTTCAAAGAGAATAGGCGGTAATCCTTGAACAGTATTAGAGCCAGGGGCATTTGGGAGGAAGCGTTGGCTTTCTTTTTCTACAAGATGGATGTAGCCATGGTATTTTATTTAAACCCAGTTTAGAGCCGTCAAAGCTCCAATGTAAAAGGCTGAGTAAATACTGCTTGCTTTGACATACGGACATGATCTGAATTTTTCATGTGGTCCAGATTTCTGTTAAACAAATCCCTAATATAGCATTAAGGTATGAGGATCTGTCTGTTTTATTTAATTGTTGTTATCCAGATAATTTCAATAAACATTTTCAATGTATTATATTCAAATTTGATGTCAGAGAACCACCAACAAACCAACAGAGTCCTGCATATTGCTGAAAAGAATACATTTGTTTTCAAAAATATGAAGGCATTTTGTCTTCAGGCCTTAAGAATCCTTCATAAATACTTTGTGGAGCCAAGTTTAACTGCAATTATAGCTGCAACCCTTTAGATGTATTTCTCCAACATCTTTGCATAATCTAAAGACTGGAATTTAGCAAATTTGTCAGCAGGTCAGACAATTTACATATCCAATATTAGTGGCTTGCCAATAGTTGTTCCACCAGTCCCACCACATTTCCCATCATTTATAAAAGAAGTTACTGGCAGCTCAAGTTGACGGTCAACAGGCTGTTTTTGAGGGAGAATCAGATACAGCAATTAAACTTGCGTTTTCCGAAATGTAAATATGGCCGATGAACTGAGTATCCTGCATAAAGAGTATTCATCCCCAACACTGCGCCTCAACTCCTACTCCGAGTTTGTCTTGTTGGAAAGAAAAACTAACTGACACGTCATTCTCAAGTAATTAGCCGCCTCTGACAGCTTGTCTTCAATAGTTACCCTGTATTTGCTCAAAGGATCTTCTCATCAACTCTCACTAATTCACCCAGGCTGAAAAAAAGAAGAAGAATCCACATAGCTTGATGGAGACATTTACATGCATCTTTCACAGTGGAAAGGATGTGTTCAGGTTGACATTTGTCAGTTTTTGTCTCTCTCTCTGTTTTGTATGCAGATTTAAAAAAAAAAAAGTAAAAAAAAAAAGTCATCTACATTTGATGAAGACGATGTAGGCTTTCTGCGAACTGAAAATGGAATTTGACAATGAGTTTCTTCTTGCCATGTTTTCATTTTTTCATGGTTCAAATAATGGACGTTACATTAACATATTCTCCTAGATTCTTCCTGTGGATCTGTGCAGCTCATCCATCATTACCATGGCTCTATTGGCCATGAGCCCCAGCCTGTCAGGACAGGTGGATGTCTGTGTCTTGGTAGGTTTACAGTTTCGAGCACTGCTTTGTGAGGTGTTCAATGCTTAGGACAATGTTTTATATCTTAATTCTCCAAATCTGTTTCCCAGGATACTAAGCTGTTTGTTCCCAAAACCTGCACAGAAGACAAGAGTTGTATTTTATGTTTAGAATACTTAAATGCTGCAATTTTGCTAAAAAAAAAAAGAAAAAAAAAAGGTCTGATTTCGAACATCTTCATTTGATCAGGAAAATGTCTTTTGCTGCTTTCAAGAGGCGTATGGAAGCTTGTTTCTTTACATTTATTTTCATCTGGATTGCTGTCATTGTTTCTCATAGCAGTGAAGATTACTTTCTCTTCAGTGCTTCATTGATCACTAATCTTACATCTGTACCTGAAATGGATGGCTGTTTCCAACATAAACTGGTATTGCCTGTGTGAGAAATACTTTTTCAGTCAGTTGTTAATGGTAATCTGTCCTGAAAATTGGCTTGGAGTTATTTAAGCCTAATGTAGTCTACAGTAAATAGCTGCTCCAATAATGGGTTGTAAGCTGGGCTTTCTTACCTCAGCTGCTATAGTTACTCATACTGTACTTTTTTTTAAGGTTTGGGTACAATTTTTGTTGCACCATTACATTTACATTTAAATTATGGAGGAAAATTTGCTTTGTTTATAGTTTATTATTATTTTTCACCAATGTCTTGTGTAAATTACCTAATGTAAAGCATGTCCATTGCCTTGATATTGTGAAATTCTTGTCGTCACAATCCATCCCAACTTCAATTCCCGACCTTTTTTTTTGTATTTTAGGACCCATTCCTCTGAAATATTATATAATGTGATGCATCATTACATTATGTCTATTCATCTTTCTGCTCATCTGAGAGGAACAGGTATTCGAGGGAAGGCCTTCATTGTTGGAAAACAGCCTTCATTTGGAGGATCCCAGCACATTCCCAAGCCAGAAAGAAACATATAGTCTGTAGTGACCATGTAAACTTTAAATCTGATGTTTCAGATTTAAACAAAATTAGGCCAAAAGGAGTCCAAGGAATGACGTGTAAATAAAAGTTAAGCAAAGGAAGTTCCTTCTGGTAGACAGGCCAAACCATATGGGGACATATTGTCTATAGTTACTAAGTTATTTCTATTTTAGGTTTTCTTCACATATTTGCATGATGTGTGAATATCTATTGATAATGAGCTCATGCTTAAGTTGGAAATTTCTTCCACATTTACAAACTTTAATCCACCAATATAGTCATAATCACATACAAAACTGTCATTGTGAAGGTGCATCATATTGGTGGTGCACACATTAAAAATTTATGCTCTGTCTATGATGTTGGGCACAACCCACCCGTAACTCCTCAGCTCCCCTCCTTACTAATGTATGAACAAATATGATTTATTAATCCCCTCCCAGCTCATCCCAGGCTCCAATTGTTCCAAAAGTTTCTGCCTGCTTAATTTGCCACCCTTGTTTATCAGCCTGGTTTTGCAACTCAGAAGACAATGAGGCACATTGAGGAATGTCAAGCACCGTCATGGGAGAATTCAATAAAATATGCAAAAATTACAAAGTGGAGACAATTTCCCCTGCCTTTCTGTCTCACCCCTACTTACCTCCCCCCCCACACACCCTCTCATTTCCCTTTTCATCTCTTCATAGCTTGTGTTCTCTGTGATGAGTGTGTGCCTGCGCCTGATAGTCGGCAAGCATATGGAGGGTGTGTGTGGTCCTGCCAAGCGATGGAGAAATCACAGACAGAATGGCAGAACTGTAACACATTAGAGTAATCAGAGGCAAATTATCGTCCTTAAGTAGCTTTTGGACATCTGCGGGGTGTGCATTCATTCTATATATGTAGCACACACACTCAGCACATTTGAATACTTGACAACAGACAGATGGACTGTGTGCAACCTGCTTCAAACATCCATCTATTTAGGATTAATCAAAGAAAAGTAAAAGGTAGCTCTCCCTCAGGCCGGGTTTTCTGTAAAGCACATTAGTAAATATGTCCTTTTTTTTTTTCCTTTTAAGGATGGAGGAAACAAACATAAGTCAGACGTTTATGGGCCACCTTGCAGTTTCTCATGCTAGCCTCCTGTGTATTCAGGATTATTAAATTTAATAGGTGCATTTACGTTGTGAAAAATAATGTAATTATTTCTGGGCCTTGTGGTAAAAACAAGGCCCAGGGTTTGTAATATTAGTCTAATACAACAACAGAAAACAACTATGTTGGTTTTTGTTGTGGGATGTGGCCATGTGTTTTTAAACAGTCTGATTTGTTAAAAGTTAATTGTTCCCTTTTTTGCCATCATGTTGTGCAGCAAATGATTCAAAAATAACAAACGTGTAAATATATTCATGGCCAACACTGACTCAAATGATTCAAGTGAGTCACTCAGATTAGCCCAGAACCATAAAATTAACCAAATGTACCTCCACCTCCAGTCCACCCACCTCTGGTGCTCAGTGATCACGGTAAGCAGAGTCAGTCGGGTTTACAAAGCATGTTGTTGACTGAACAACTCATGATATAAAACAGATCTGCTCATTTTGAAATCAGGCCGTTTTTATCGTTTTAACAGCAATAATTATTAGTCACTGTGGTGACAGCAATATATAGCTTATCTAGCATAAGCTTAATCATTAAAGGCACAAATAGTGAAAGCTCCAATCTAAATAACTTTCCAAACTTTACAGCTGCTGCAGGTTCTGATGGCAAATCTATTCACGTTAGTATCCTTTCCCCCATAAGCAACTTTATAATGTAGTTAATTTTATCATGTCACAAATTTATTTGGGAATTTGGCAACCATCCATTTCTGTGAATGTCTGATGATTTTCAAATAAGAGTGCCCTCTTGGGAGAAATCAATGAAAAGTTGTTTAAGGTCAGTTTGATAAAAGAAAAAAAAAAGAAAAAAGAAACAACCCATCACTAAATTCTGCACTTTTAAGAGATACAGCACAAAGAAAAGATAAGGTCACAGTAAATGATAACATTTACTCCTGCGCTCTATTCTTCAGAGGAATCGGCTGTGACATGTTGATCTTTTTTGTTCATGCTCACCTCATCCATGGCCTCAATTCTTGACGATGTGGACGAACACATCTAGCAAATACAAGCCTCTCTTTGAATTGCACGTCAGATCTGTTTTATTTCAAGCTTTCAAGTAATATTAATAATAATAATAATAATAATAAAAGAAGCGAAAGAGAGAATGCAGGAAATAGCCTGCATCTATGCTTGTATCTGTGCGACTTCCCCATCAAATCGTCAAAAAGTGTCAGGGTATGTCTATTGGAAACCCGACGAAAGGGCGATGGGGGGCGAGAGGGGTCCGCCCTGAGCCTGTTCGCTGTGTTCGCTCTCCTTTGTTTCTTATTTCACAGGTGGATAAGCACATTAGCTCCGGTATTAATGCATCACAGTGGCTCCCTCCCAACATCTACAGACAAACAGTTGCAAGTCCACATGACTAAACATGGGGAGGATATTCCAAATAATCTATGAGACAGATTAAAATAAGATAAGATAAAACAAGGTAAGAATTCCAGCAGCTTCTGGTTTACGATGGACTTGAGCCTTGGTGGTTCTTACATCAAAACAAATTTAATTCCATATAAGGGTGACCTTTTTGAGTCAGGTAACTAGATAGGGGATAAGTGGGTTGGTCCAACAAACCTAGTTGTGGAATAGATAATGCAGCTTATGGTAACCTAAATGCCACAAACCTCAACATTGTTAAGAATTTGGGGGGCTAACTTGAGTCACAATGCCAACCAATTAAACAAAATAAACCACAACTTTTGATACAAGTCCATCTTAGATTAAAAGTTGTTGATGTTGATTTTTTTGTTTTTTACAATTTGATAAGACATTTAGCAAATATAAGGAGTATGTGTACATTTATGTTAGCTTGATATGTAAAAAAATAAAAATCCTGCTCAATGGTTTATTGCAAGAAAGGAAGATTTAAGGTCACACAAGAACTTCCCTGAATTGTCTTTTCTTTTTTTTTTTTTGCTTACACAAGGTTCTCCTTTCATGTGAAATGAGTGTCAAAAATGCTATTTGCACTGTCTTAACCTCCTGACACATAGTTCACTTTCATAAGTAGAATTTGTACCGACTACAAGTATCCAGAAACCTCTTCTGAAAAGATGGGTTTTTTTGCCTCCGTGTGAAACCTAACTCCACCATGTGTGGAACAGAGAAAATACAGAATAAACTCAAACATGTGCACCCAATTCTTGTTTCTAGAATCCAGAAAGTTGTTAGTTGGGCAATCATTTCAATCAGGAAAAAAAATAATAAAAAATTAGATACATCCTCAAAGGCCTGAAATTACAGTGACATTCACACACATTTGATAAGTGCATGTAAATTTTCACCTGCAATGCTCCAAACCCTCTTATGGCTTGAACTTTTTTTTTTTTTTTTTTTTTAAAGAACAGGGAACCTGCCTGAGGTGATCTCTATTTTGACATTCACGGTCACTACAATTTTCTGAAATGTGGTTTGGGAGAGGATAATTCTGCATTCGTGTGAGAATATGTCAACAAGAACAAAGCGCTGAGAGAACAATGACATGGCATGGGACATGACACATGAATTGTGTGTGTCAGTTTTTGCTGCAACTAATGTTACGAGATTTTGCCAACTTTGCGGTGTACAACTACATGGGAAAGTGTGTGTTATTACCAGACAGATGCAGGCTATTTTAGACTTTACATTTTCTTTCCGTGATTTTCACGGGCTAATGTTCCATTTGAAGTGCTAACATGCATCTGCCCTATGCAATTATTTAATACATTCTAATCCAAGTTTGAAAAACTGTATCCAAACTATTTACAGCTTTATTTTATTCCCAACTGCATCGGAAGTCTTTTTTTTCTCAAATTAGGTTGAGTTTTCTTTATGGTGTAACACTTCATCTTAAATTAGTACAGCAAAATCCTCCCCATGAACTCACATACCAGTAACTTTTGACTTGTACTTAATAGAAAAGATGGAATTGTCAGGAGGTTGTAGATGAAAAATAAAGGAAACCAAGGCTTGCTCTGAGTCTTCAATCTGCTTTGCTTACCTCCTGTCTTTGTGGAGAAGAGTGGAACATATGTTTTGTCTGACAACATTAGGGAAGAAAAACATCTGTCCACTATAATTTAGAAAAGAGAGTTTGTATGAAAAGATTTATGCTCCTTCCAATCCGAGCAGGGCTCTTGTACTGTTCCTTCAAAGGAGTTTATATATAATAATTTGTCTTCTGTATCAACTAAGTTTCCAGTTTATATAATAGAATGTGTCAATTTTCAAATTTATGATACATAACAATTATCTAACTTGCTATTCATGTCAGTATTCAGTTGGCAATAGTTTGCTAAAGTTTTGTTTTGTGTTATTTAGAAGCAGATTGTGGGGTGTAGCAAAAACTCCAAGGTTGTGTAAAACGTTTTACAGATTTTTGATATCCTGAGGAACCCACAAGCATAAAAGTAAAATTAGCACATTTAAACCTTTCAAACATTACCAAATTTGGGTCGATTGTCAAGATTTGTTTTATTCCATATGTAAAGGAAACACATGGAATAATGTTTCCATTCTGCTATTAAAGCTATTCAGCCACAGGAAACTGTGGCTGAATAGCTTGAAGTTAAGTTTGCCTTTTTTATACAGTGATGTTCAACATCTTCACATCTATAAATTAGAACATGTTGCTGAAACCTCATGATAGTTTTAAAATATATATTCAGTTAGGGTGTAACAGCAGATGTACTTGTTCTGAACCCATCCATCCATTTTCTAACACCCTTGTCAGGTGGGGAGGGGTACTAGTGCCTGTCTCCAGCTAATGTTGCGGGCGAGAGGCGGGGTCACCCTGGACAGGTCGCCAGTCTGTCGCAGGGCAACACAGAGACACTCAGGACAAACAACCATGCACACACACTCACACCTAGGGAGAATTTAGAGAGACCAATTTACCTAACAGTCATGTTTTTGGACTGTGGGAGGAAGTCGGAGTACCCGGAGAAAACCCACGCATGCACAGGGAGAACATGCAAACTCTGTGCAGAAAACCCCCGGCTGGGAATTGAACCCAGGACCTTTTTGCTGCAAGGCAACAGTGCTACCAACTGCACCATTTTCTATTCCCTTTTTCAGTAATTAATCATTTTATTCTAGACTTTTAAAGGGGTGGTATTATGTATTTTTTAATGGCACAATCAAGTATATTACCTTCACTTGTTATGAAAATGCTGTATATTTTATCCACGACTTAAGAAATTTGACTTCATAATTTGATGCCCTGAAATTGGGTCTCTGTCTCTTTAATAAGCTCCTACTCTTTCCGTCACTCTGCCCTCAGCACTTCACCACAACTACGTTTCTCCATTTGACACAACCAGCATGCAGTTCATGTGAACTGCAGATGGTTGTCAATTTTATTTCTCTAAAATAATGTAAGAGGTCTAGACCAACTAGTTACATAATACCATACTGTCTTCCAATGAACAGAGATACAGAAAAATGATTAAGATTAATATCTAGGGTGCGTCATGAATTGCAAAACCAGTTTTTAAAATCAGAAACAGTTGCGTATTAGATCTCGACTTCCATTCACCTCGCCCCATTCTTTTTAATAGTAACCGACATCTCAACCTCTCCTGACTCAGCACCCACACATGGCTCATGAAGAGGTCAGAGAAGAGGCAGGGGAGAAGCAGGTGGGAGGAAAAAGTGACAGGAGAAAGGACAAAGGAGATATAGGCCCCAGGCTGTTCTGTATCCAAATACCAGAGGACGCTCCAGACTTTTCAAGGGAAATATTCAAGTGCCGGTTTAATTATTTCTGGTTGTTTTTCATCATTAGAATGACAAAAAAACAAAAAAAACAAAAAAACATATACACACTTTTTATTTGATGTTAAAAACAACAATAATAATAATAATAAAAAAAACTATATCTGTATACATAAAACTTACTACATAATTGGCTCTAAACAAGAACAGATGGGAGAAATGAAGGAAGCAGGATCATCTCAGACCAGAGAAAGGCTACTTGTAAGCTACATTTGGTGTGAGCTTCTTTCATATTGACTCTGTGGGGACAATACAGATATTGCCTTATTACATAACTTATGTTATAGATATAACATACTATATAACAAATAATTTTTTTCAGGAATATATTAATGTGGACTCGGCTTTGATTCTTTCTCATTATCAGAAAGTCAGACAAGTTATCCATGACTGTGTCCAAAGTCCAATTTCTGCCCTCTTTGCAAGAATGCCTTGTTTCAAATTTTTAACTGATATATATTTTTGTATTTATTAACGGATGTAAGTGCCTGTTGAGACTGAAATGGTACAAACTGGTAGGCGTGACAACAGATGGTTGTCACGCCTGCAAAACTGGCAGGAAATAATTCTGGACTTTTGAGGAGAATGCAGGATAGAATGATAGAAATCAACCCTCATCAGAAATGAACATTTTTGCACTGTATTATATATCACGAAGTTGTGTAAATCAGTGTTAAAGATGAATCATGCTGTCTATGTTACTAAAACTGTTCACTTTGTCAGAGCCAGAGCACTGAATCACAGGCAGTTTGTTGAACTTTAGTTAGAAAGACCTTAAAGAGGAGATCCAGGAGTTCTGGGAGAAGAAGGGAAATGGCGTCACTCAGAAATCAGACGCAGACTGGCTGGCAAACCTTGCTTTTGCTGTAGATGTGAATGCCCAGATGAATGAAGGGAATGTCAAACTGCAATGCAGGGCCCTTTTTGTGCATGAAATGTACAGCATAGTGAAGGCTTTCATTAGAAAAATCACAGCTTCTCTCACAGCAAATGAGGTATTGTATTCTCACTCACATGCTAACACTGAAGGAAGCACAACATCAGATGATCACCTCCATAGGTTCTCCTTATGCCAGAACTGTGTGAGTTTTCAAGGCAATTTTAAGACTTCAAAACAGCTGAGAATGAAATCCATCAGGTTTCTTCTCCCTTCATCTGCAGTGTGGATAATGCACTCAGTGATGTTAAAATGGAACTTATTGACTTTAAGTCTAACATGCAGACTGAGACAGAGCACTCTAGGGGAATCCCACTGCTTGAGTTTACTGTTTCCTCGGAAAGAAGAATTGAAGAGCACATAAAGAGACATGCTGAGAAGATTCTAGTCCTCTTTGGATCAACCTGTGTATGTTAACAGACATTCTCAATAAATCCAGATACAGATCCCCTATCACCTGTGCTGGACTTTCAGCACAGGTGATAGGACTTGTTCAAGGCCAAGAACCTGTCGCACCAAAAAGAAAGAAAGAAAAAAAAAACAATTTGCACAGCCTCTGTAATCTGTTACTGGTTATAGGATGTTGTATCAGCCGACACGTAAACTCAAATGACTCGGAGGCAAAAAGACCTGATCGGAACATCACCAGTTTATACGCAGAAAATGAGTTAGGAAGTCTTTATAGCATAACGTACGCATTGAGTACAACACAAGTGTACTATGCATTCACCAAAATGTACAAAAGAGACAGAGCTTGAGAAGCTTATAGAACCAGTTGTGTTACTAAGTAAACAAATACTTTCTAAAAGCAAATGACTGAAGTCCACCTATCCTTTTGTGTTCAGGAAGAGTGCTAGTTTTCCAATGCACCGTAGTTTACAGATAGGCCAAAAAGTTCAGTTTTGTCTTCTTGCCAATCTTCCATGAACGCCAGTTTTTCACAACTGAGATTTGGATCTCTGTAGCATCTCTGCAGTTGTAAATGAACTCTTGGCTGCTTCTATCAATGTTCTCTTTACTAGGCCTTTCAATTCGGATAAACGGTCATTTCTTTGGTTTGAAGAGTCCTCACGGTGTTTCCTGGATTTTGTTTTAAAGGTAAACCGTGCTTTCAACTTCTCTGCGACTAACCCTGACTGTCTTGTGTTCTTCGGCCTTTGTGATGCTGTATGTTGCATGTGATACTGTAGGCTCTGAGGCCTTCACGGAACAGCAGGATCCACAGAGAGATTAAATTACACTCATATCCACAATATTTACTCCATATCAGTTCACATGAGGGGAGTTCTGAAGGGGCTTTGTTGTTGGGTTTGATACAAAAATATTCTCATAATATTCTTAAGGATCTCTCTCTATATATCCACATACACAACAGCCCAAATCTGTTGTAAAAAAGTACAGCATGAGGTAAATAAAACACTACACTACACAGCAGAAAGCAGTACTATAATTGATGAGCTTGTAAATTACAAATAGGCTCGTCAAACATACCTTAAAACCTTCTGCACTAATTGCAGCTCTCCAAATATGGAAGTTGTTTTTGTTCTATTTGGTTATACCAAGCAGTGTAATGATGGCAAACTTCCAGAAATACAATAAATAACTTTCCTTTTCTCTGGAAGGGCACAATGATGAAAAATGTCTCTAATGAAACTAAATGGAACTAAATAATTTTCATAAAGGTTTCTGCCTTTGTTGTGTCGGTTTCAATTTTGAAGGTGATCGCAAATGCAAAAATGTGTCGAAATCCCCACTCTGTTGTGACTGTGCAGTGTTTTACTGTAATGTACTTGCACAATAAAAAACATTAATGACTGAAATGCATCCATGATCACGTAGAGCATTTTGTTTTGTTTGCTTTTAAGGAGATTGCAGAATGGACTAAACAGATACTGTGTGTACTTATGAAAAAACACTAATATGTGAAATCAAATCACATTAGTTACTATGCTTTCGCAGCAAAGTACCAGTTGAAAGCATATAATATTTCCTCACCTGGCAGTAGGATATGGTCATATTAGTTCATTTTCTAGCATCAGTTCTGGCTGTTTTCTGGGCTGAAAATCAAAATCCTGATTTTGAAATCTTCAACAAGCATTTTATGTTTAAAAAAGAAATTCCTGGAGCAATCATTACACATTCTCAGAAATTGGGGAAAGGGTGCAATTTTACAATCCTTGTGTAAAATACATTGGAGTTGTTCGTGTTTTTTGCACTGCTTTTAAAATTTTGCTTTTGTAAGGACTGCACTGTAAGGACTCCAGCAAACCACAGAAGGAATTGTTTACAAATGAAGAAAACATGAAACTTTCCTGGTGAGACTGACCTACCACAATTAGTCTGAAAATACATCAATGACTCATTCACATGATGAAAGGATCCACTAAGAAAATGAGGATGTGCCTTGGAGAAACCCGACAGAGGGACCCTGGAGAATGGAGACTACGGTGGAGGAGGTGCCTAGAAGGCTGCGACCTCTAAGGAAGCTTTGCAGCTCAGGGGCCATGTCAGAGCGCTCCAAAACCTGCAGAGGCTGCTGGTGAAGCAACAGCTGTGGATGCCTGAGCTGCTGCAGGGGATGGAGGAGCTGCTACTGCTGCCGGGGTGGCAGCTGACAGGAAACCGGTGTAGTTGGTGGAGCTGCTGCTTCTCTGGGGCGAGGAAAATGTTTTAAAGTTCCAGGACATGTGGTCCAAAGACGAAAGCTCAAAAGATGAGGGGGAGTAATGGAGACCCCGGCCTGATTACTCAGAGGAGCAGCGGCGATGACAGCCAGACACCACGGAGAAGCTGTGAAGGAGCCTTTGCGCCGTCTGCGCTGGTATGGGGCAGCAGCAGGAAGTGAGAGTGGTGGTTGAGGTGAAAAGGTGACAGGGACAAGTTTAGGAACAGGTGCTGAACCAATGTATAAATGCTTGGGGGAAGGTGGCTTGAAGTACATTTCAGCTTTAAAGATGGTAATCCTGTGTTATTCGGCACTAACACAGGATTTAGTGCCGAATCCTGTGTTTATTCCAGAGGTCTTTGCATCTATTTTCACTCAAATGGAGAATACGATGCTGTTCATTTCCAAATGTGAAACACTTCCACATCAGTGGAAAATTACTCTTGTATACAAGACCGCTATATCAAGCCCCATCCCCTTCCTAGAATGTATGTTATTTTGAGAATCACAGCAATTTTTATCAAGCTTTCCTCACTTTTCACTTCTGCATTTATTTTCTCTGTGATTTCACAAATAGAGATGGAATTGCATAGTAAAACACAATATTGCTTTTTTTAAAGGAGTTCCATTCAGTTAATGCTAATTGATGCATCCATTTTTCAGAGCATTTTAAAAAAGCCAATGCTGCTCCTTCCTCTACAAGTAGTAGGGATCCTGGGAGTACTTTTGAGGCAGCAGCTAGCATGCTGACAACTACACCCTTACCATCAGTCATTTCTCCCACAAGTGCTGTTATCCCAGTGCAGCCTGCTGCTACGTAGTGATTTAAATGACAGCGTACCATCTCAGCCAATACTGGGTAGCTACCCAAAGCGTGCATGCTTTACATTATTAAGATCATTCAATTCTGCCTGGTACCACACATGAGCAATCCTAGAATACTCTGTTAAGCGAGATGCATGCTTTTGTTTCCCCTGTTGCAAATATAGCACTGCTAATGAGAGGGATGTTTTTGCCTTAACTAGTTTTAACAACTGGAAATCAGCACTTAATCGGGACAAGTGGGTACAGAGACATGTGTCCAGCCACAATCATATTCCTAATTCAACCATCTGGACTCAGCACAAAAGCAGAGAGGCTACAGTATGGCGGTGGAAATCTTCTTCTTGTCTCCTAACTACGCAGTGCAAAACAACTATGATGCCATCACTGCTCTCTGCTGGATAAAGCCGGTACTGCAGATGTTAAATAGTAAAACTCTGGCTAGTAGTGAATAACTTTTGTTTCAGAAGCACATTATGATTTTGGTCATTTTAAGTACAGATATATACCCGCATATGTAAAAATGTTTCTTCTTTTGCGCTTTCCTTTGGTTTGTTGTTTTGTTTGTATTTTCTTTTAATTTATGTAAAGCACTTTGAATTGCCTTGTTGCTGAAAATGTCCTATATAAATACAATTACCTTACAAGGAGTTCAATCTTACACTTTAATCTAAAGAAAATGCAGAGGTGCCCAACTCCATTTCTCAAGCGCTACTATCCTGAAACTTTTAGATACCCACCTGAAACAAATCTGCAAAGCTGAATTACAAGCTGATTACAGAAATCAGCCATTTCATATAAAATAAATCAGTATGTGTTAGCTAAACACTGAGAATGATGCGTCATCTAAGAAGAGTAGGCAATTAGTAGGCGTTAAAATACGTTATATGCATTTCCTGATGGTCTTAAACAGCTTAGTTTTCATTGTGATTAATATCAGCCCATCGTTGGCTGGATAGAAGATTCTTCAGATTGGTCTGTAATTCAGAATTCTGTGTTAATTGCAATGTGATTCCTTTCAGCAACCCAGATGCAATTGCGATGATAAACAGACGTCACCTGATCTCAGCAATCCAAGTTGTTTTGATTATCTCGTGGAGGAGAAATTTAGATTAATTAGCAGCAATCGGCAAGCTAAATTGAATGAAAACACAACAATTGTGTTCTGTTTTTCCAGGGAGAAAAACACAAGGGGTTTGAAAACAGAACGTGTTTTTCTTTTTACCTCCGCAATTAATGATCACTAATGCACCTGTGTGCTTGTAAAACAAAAAGAAAAAAAAAGTATTTTAAAATGCAACTATTGAGTATTATTAATAATGTGTTTGGAACTCATGCAACTTGATAGATTTAAATGTTTTTTTAGGCCTTTGTGTGTCCAGTTCCCAATAAACATTAATAGTAAAGAGTGTTTATCTAATCCAGCATAAGATGAAACAACCTAAATACACAAACTTATACAAGGTACCACATACACAGAGCAACAAATAAGCAAGAAAGTGAGTAAAGTAAACATTAAACACATGAATTTTGATAGTAAATTTATTTCTAACATTTTCACCAGGTGTTGGGAACAACCCAAGTAATCCATACATAGAAAGAAACCATAAAACATAAGCTCAAAAATTAAGTTATGTTTAATAATATAAAACAATGAAAATCACGGCTAAGAATAAACATGTCACATGCAAGAGGATGACAAAAAATTATGTTGACATTTACAATGACATTTACAATAAGCCCAATAAATGGATTATACCATGTTTGTCCTCATTCCCTTTTCAGCACATGGATAATTTAAAACAGCATCTAAAAGTAAACACTAAAACTTTCTCCTGTGGATCAGTAACAAGCAGAAAATGCGCATTACTTTGGTAAATGTCAGAGTTACTTGTGCTTTAACGATGAGTCAGAAATGGCAATATCTATGAGGAGGCATTGAACAGATTTTATCCCTTTTTCCTGTTAGCTTTCTTTCCTCCTTTTTGATCCTGATTCCAGTTACTTCAGTTGCTGTATATTAGTGTACTCTGATAAAGAAAGCTTCTGTAGCAGTCCTTAATACACCATCAGTTTTAAGGTTTATGTCATGATCTGTGTTTATCTGTGTGCTCATTTTGAGTTTTTGTGTCTTCTCCGTGTTGTCCTGGCCTCCCCTTGATTGTTCCCAGGTGTGTCTCATTCCCAGGTGTGTCTCGTTCCCTGATTACCTCCTGTGTATTTAATGTCACCTGTGTTTCTGCATCCTCGTCGGGTCCAGGTCGTCTCGTCGAACGCGGTGATCCCAGTCTGTCTGTTTTTCCTGTGCTGTCCATTCGTGTAACCTGCTGCTACCAGTGTTGAGCCTTAGCTTCCACTCAGCTGTGCTGCCTGGTTTTCTGGATTGTGTTTTTTGGTCATCTTATCATTAAATCATCTTCTTTCATCTCAACCTGGGTCTGCAAGCGTCTGCCTCACCACCTCACACTGCTTCCCCCGACAGTTTATTTACTGTACTCCCCACTTACACTTGTATTCAAATATTGCACAAATGGTAAAACGACACATCTGGTTTAGAGTTCACAGAGTCGTGGAAAGCATTACTTTGAGCTATACTGATGTACTGCTTTGAAAAATAGGTCACACAACCTCAATATCCTCCTTATACTACAATGCTGAAGTGCTTCAGTAGAAGGGTATTCTTTATAGAAGCAGTTAATGCTCATCATTTTTTCAAGTTTTATAAGACCATTACTAGCTAATTTTGGGTTATTTACAGGTGAGACTAATTGAAAACAGAGGAACGCATTCCAGCAGGTTCAACCTTAGGTTGCGCAGCAATATGTTCAGAGTAATTATAAAAATACTCAATAGGTCATCTTAAAATCTTCAGGAATTATTGTGTTGGGATATTCGCTACTAATATTTGTCAAACCTGTGAAGCAAGCGCCACGATAATGCGAACAGAACATAAAGTTTATCAGACAGAGTAACACTTGACATAAATGTAACAAATTATCTGGATGGTCCAATTATTCAGAGATCTCTTGCCAAATGTTAGTCATGTAGTATAGCAATGGCAACTTCGGTAATAACGTTAATTTATGAAAATGACTATGATTTGAAGAATTATCTAGCTGCATAGAGTGAAACCATAGTGTACATTTTATAAAAAAATACTTACTTTTAAAATTTTTGATGTCATTCACCACCAGAAGTAGTTGTAGGAATGAACCACATGAGGCAGCCCTAGACAGTGCCCCTTTCCTGCTGACTGGGAAACCCCATCAAGTTGCATCGCCCATGCTCAACAGCTTCTCTATCAGCTTGTGCTAACAACCAATTCTAAATCCAGTTTATTAAACAATTCATGTTTATACACAGTGACGGTTGACATCATTGGTTCAATATATATTTTCTTATTGATGCTGATCTATTTTGAATTTCATGTCTGAACAACACATTTTGTTAACTCTTCTGAATAGATTGCAGTGGGTTTTTTTTGCTTTGTTTTCTTTTTTTACAGTGAATCATAGTGCCTTTATAAAACCACTATTGTTCCAAATAGAAATATTTTATTTTCAAAAATAAAAAAAGCAACCAAATAGTCTGGCATTTGATCAGAACTAATAGAAACTAAACTAATAGACGATTTGTGTGGATAGCGTATATGTGGAGAATATTACACATAATCTGCAGCCGCGAAGGTGACTAATTCAAAATTCACCAAATTAGCTTGTCAAGTACGGTGGTGGAGGAATATTAACCAGGGCTATTTTTGTTGTAATTTTGAGATTTAAAATTTGTTCATCTTATATCACAGTAGTCAGTTTTCAAATGTGGGCCCAGTAGTACAACATGCTAAAACCAACAACATATACCAACTGCAAAAGAGAACAAAAGCTCAGACCTTTCAGTAGAATGTTGTGTTGGAACGTGTAGAAAGCTATGGTATACCACCGAATGTCTACAGAGTGACAGACATACAGAAGACGATTACTAAATACTTGATATTTAATTACACAAACAGTGAATTTTTGACATGTCAATGACTTTAAAGAGCTTTAAGGATATTAAAACATTGTGTAATTTGTGAAATGTTTTTTTCAGGTTGAATTACCTGTTATTAAAAACAATGCATTGGCACCTTTTTTCATTATTATACGAAACCCCACAATTGAATGAAGTTCTTCTAAGCATGGATGTGTGAAATAGAATACATTACATGCTTCCTCAGTTGGGATCACTAATCTCAATTAATTTTTACTGAAGATTTTTTTTTATTATATTTCCAAAGCTTTAACTTTGCCCTTGAATTTTAGCCTCTTAGTGTGTTACTATAGGTATAATTGACAGTGAATTTTCTTGGATGTACAGTTTGCACCCATATTAGAACCACAGTGGTTTGCCCAGTTTTGAAAATTCCTTGAAGTTACTACTAGCTGTGTTTGTCAGATCGTGTTAGCTCTAAATCTAACGTGGGCCAGACGAGGTCTGCGTTCATATGAGGATCGATGCCAGGGTCTGGTGATTGTCTGGGTCTCTCTGTCTCCGCATCTGGGTGCAGGCTTACAGTGAGGATATGCTTGCAGCTGTGTGCAGCTTGCTCTTCAGACCTTTTGAGCCATAATGTGCTGTTGCTGGCGTTTATCCAGCCTGATAAGCAGAGAGCTGCAGCTGAAAAGAGCAAAGTTATGCTTACCAGCCTCCTATTTTACCGTGAGCAGGATTAGCTCTGTTGGCTGGAAACAAAGTAGTTTTCTTTTATCCAGACACACAGCAAATGAGGAGTCAGCTGTAAAAGATGTTTGTCGTTATCCATCTTAAAAGAGAGCACAAGATTTGTGCAGATTTATTTCCCTTGTAGGTGGTTGAGAAAAGTCTGTTTCGCCATTAAATCCACCAGCTTCTTTATTTGCACTTTGTATAACATCAGAAATGTCTGGCTCTATTCATCAAAAACAGGATATTAGTTATGGATAAAAACATAATATCGTTCTGCCTTTCTCTTATCCTTCCATTAGAAATGATGATGATGAGAAAACACAATAAAAAGAAATCCTAAGAATATAGACAAGACGTAAGCTTTGTGCCACAGTTGTATTGCCACTGCCCAAGTCGTTTCTGGCTCATTAAAAAAAGACGTTTGCATTTTCTGTTCATTTTTAGATTAGAACTGATTCCTGAGTTCTAGTCTTAGATATTTAGATTTGCCTAATGGAGTTGATAATAAAAAGTATTTCTGAAAAAGTAGTGATGAGGCTGAGTCAGTGGTTCCAATCTTTCCATTTTGCACCGTAATGCATTTCTTCAAATCTCAAAAGCACTTTCAGTGAAAAAAAGTATTAGAAAAATAAAGTTGAATATATTTAAACATTTAAATATGAGACTTGTATCTAAGCTTTGACAAATGTTGATTTACCTCTGACTGTAGAACAACTGATTAAAAAGAGATGTTGACAAACTAGATTATGTTAAAAGGAGAGAATGGAGTCGGCTTCACAGCAGGCTGCAGTAAACAGGTGTGCACAGACACATGAACACTGGTATTTCATACACTTTTCTTCAATTTTCTTTTCCTCATTTCACTGGGAGCTTGGGTTGGCACAGTGGCCACTGCCTGCTGGTCATTTTCCCTTTCTCAATTTTGTTGTTGGGGACTCTTGGCTGACTAAGTGCTCCAAATGGATTCTGCCTCCTACAATATTCCTCCTTCTTTCCGCTGTTTTTCTGCTTCTGCAGTTTGCTCTAACCCTCCAGCCAATGAGCTCTGTCATTGCATTTTTTATAGTACTAAAAAAATAAATAAATAAATTGGTCCAGTGCAAAAATAAATGAAAGATGACGACAGAATACAGTGTAATCACTGAGAGAGGGGATGGCTGCCACCCAACACCTTTAACATAACTTTGGAGTTTAATGTGGGTTTGTGAAAGAGAGAAAAACTATCAAGAGTAGATTCACAGAGTATGTTTCTGAACATACTATACGTAGTTTGTGGTCTGTTGTTCTGATGCTGGACTTCAGTTTGGTCTCATAGTTTCAAGAACAGGGTTGTGCAAGTTCACCGTTAATTAGAAGAAATCATAAATTCAGTTCACACAGATAAAATTAACTTATTACCATTGTTCACCATCACAATTACCAGTTCACAATCAGAAACAAAGAAGACGTCTCCACAGCATAATATTTTCTACACTCTGTTTCAGCAGAGGGACTGGTGTATTCATAGTAACAAACTAAAAATGGGGTCTCCATTGAGACCACTCTTCAGCAGAGACCAGAATTGCAGGTAGCAAATGTTAACATGAGAAACAATGGATATTAAAATACTAAAAAAAAACACAGAGATTATGTTGGATGAGGCAGGCTGCAGAAAACAAGCAGGGAGATGATCTAAAAGTTAAACTGCATGCTTATACTTATGCTTCATGTTTGTTTTCCTTTGATAGGCTCCTAGATGCTGCCAACAAAGGCTTCCAGTTCAGCAATCATCTGGGCGTCCCGGACCTCCCTGGTCCACCAAATTTGTTGGAAAAAGAGGACGAAGCGGTGAGAAGAAAAGTGGTATGACAACTCTGAACTAAAGGTAAAAAAAAAAAAAAAGAACATATTCTGCAGGAGGAAGAACAAACTCATAGAAAAGGAGAAAAAGAGACACTTTGGTGCAGCTGACAGCTGATTCATACTTCAAAAATATAAAAGATCCAATTTTTGCACCATATTCTGAATTTGGCTGAAAATTCCATTAAGAAGATTGCAGTTTATCTTAATTTTTGCTACTTTTCATTTTTGCATTTTGGATATTTGCACATTCAAATATGAAATGGCTTGTACTTGTGTACTAGTTAATTTTAGAGCACAGTATTTGAGAGGAAGAAACACACATTTTCAGAGAACATATCTGCACGACACAAACATCCGTAGTTGATTGGTTTCTGTTATCTCAGTAATTATTTTAATCAGCCAATCACAATTAGCCTTGAGGAAAAAAAAAAATAAAACATTTATAGGAAAGGCTGGTGGTGATGGGTGCAGGGCAGACATAAGAACAGAAAGGCATGTCATTCTGAATTTTTATATATAAAAATGTTTGTATTCATCGGTTAGAAAAATGCAGCAAAGATTCTTTCCTTAAGGTCAGTTTGTAACAGCAGATTTTTTTTGTATACAGTATATATTTTATTTTGACAGAGCAACAATGACATATCGATGTAGCTGTCAGTCAGACACCTGGTACCCAGTTTCATCTCCTTTCTTAACATTGAGGCCTTTTGAATCTGAATGGTGACAGTGCAAAACAAACAAGCCTGAAAATTCCCAACAATCTGAAGCCCAAGACACTGCTGGTCTTTCAAGTTTATTTCTGCATTTAAATGCTTCCCTTTTGTCATTATTTTGTATCCATTGACTTGTACTTGTACAATGTTCTCAGGTTGGGGATTTTGGTTCAATAATTATTTCAGTTTTTGTTTTGCAGTCATAATTAATATGTAGAAGTAAATGCCTTTTTTTTTATACCATGAGCTGATAGTTGGGAATATATGCTGTACATGGGTCTAATGTCAAGGTTTTCAAGCTGTAGTCTACCAGGTATTACTGGTGGGAGTTGGACTGTCTTTATCTGTGCTCAAAATACATTTTAGTATCAGTAATTAATATTAAAAAGCAATTCAACGGTTGTGCTGAAATCTAAAAGTAAAAAGCCAGTCAAAAGTTCTCTACTTCAGATTGCCCAAAATCCCTCTTCAGGTGACTCTCCAGATTTTCTGTCTACTTTAATTCTGGACTCAGGCGAGGCCATTCCAAAGCTAATTTTCTTCACATAACTTTTTCTTTTGTGTAGGTATGTATGTTTGCACTCAATGTGATGCAGAAAAATAAACCCCCAAAAGGTTTCTTCATCACTAGACTTGGTAGGAAGTAACCAATAATGGAAGCAATGTGTCCTAAATGCCTCATTAGTGACCCTAATGGCCCCATTAGAGCAATTGCTCTGAAAATAACTTGATGTCTTTTACTTTTAACCAAGTTCAGATGTAAAGAAGCTTTCTGAGTTGAGTCCAGTTGCATTTTCTTAAATAATTAGGATTTTGTTTCACAGCAAATAGGTATGTTGAAAGAATTTTTGTTTTTTGCACATGAATCTACATGTCTCTCAAATACATTGCTTGATTTTTATTATTATTTTTTTTTTTTCATTCTTACAGTATAAGAAATAGTACAAGTTATGTGGAAGGTTCTTTTCAAGACTGACACAAAGAGCTTGTAAGGATTAGGTTATGTCAAACCATAAAAGCTCCAAATCTTTAAAAAGTTTTTCTTCGGGGTTTAGACGAACAGCCCAGAATGATTCTACTTCTAACGAGTGAGGCTCTTTGCAATCAGTTTGGCTTTCAAATAAAAACAAGAGCTTCAGGTTGAAGATTTTGAAAAAGAAATCTCATAATATTTCAGCAGTGAGACTTTACAAATGTGGCTTTCTAAAAATAGAAATGGAAAGTCCAATGATATAAGTGGGCCCAAGTCTGTGTCCAGAGAAAAAAACACGACAACAACTATTTGTCTCCTTTTCATTGACAGTTTTAGGAATTTCCAAAGAGTAGAGGAATTAATTCCTTCATCTGGCCATGTGGAAATAGAAAGGATAACTATTTGCTTGCCTCCCTGCATTTCACTTACTCTTTGGCATCATTTTTTCTTCCAGTGTGGCTATAACTTTCTATTAGTATACTTTTAAACTTTCCATTTCATCCCTTTCACAGAATGTTGTTTCTTTCCTGCAAGAAATCCCCGGACCGTCTCTTGAAACAAAATCCACAAAAAGAAAAAAGATCTTCACAGAGATATCAAAAGCAGATATACTGTTGTGTTTGAAAGGATTTAAGGCCAAGCTCAGATAAAAGGCTCCTGAAGATAAATGTTATTTTTCTTAGATTTCAACTCTGTATGATAACTCCAAGAAACACAATGTTTTCACGTCTCCATGTCCCCCATCCAGGGACACGGATGTGTGCAATTAGGCAGTCCTCACAGCGTTCCCTTTTGCACACCGAAAGACAGATCAATGCCGACAATGAGATCACAAGAGCACAGAGGTTGGGGGTATTGGCAGGTTTAGATATGGATCAACTTTAACTTGGCATGTACCAAATAAATGCCAGAGGGGGTATCGGGGTGGTGAAACCTAGCAATAAATCAATTTCAGCTCAGCGTGCGTGCTGCAATCTGGAGCAGTTGTGCAAGGTAGGAGGTCCACGATAGGGAAAGAGAATTCGATCAGCGGACATAATCTGGAAACGAGGACTTTTTCTCGACCCAACAGGAACAACAACAAGTTCTAGCAGAAAGAGCATCAGGCAAACAGACCTTTATCAGAGTTTCTGCCTTGACTTTGTGTACCTGGCCACGTGTGGTACACAGTCAACAGAAGCCTTGATTGGATGGAGTTATGTAGGGCACAGTCAACACGAGTCCAGATAGGAAGGGAAGAGAAAGCTATTAAAGATAGGACTCCTGGTCCGAGGCGGCAGCGAATACGAGGCTGCTCAGTAAGTCAACCAAAGCTCGCTTATCGAGTTCCACAAAGGCCCCCACCTAAAATCTTTCCAAAGCAGTCTGCCATGCCTCTGTTCGAGCGAACAGAACCGTAAGGAAAGCAGCTGCTTTCAGATCTTTTCTCGTGTTCAGATTCATTTTAATTTATAATTTTTGTGATTTTAGTCCATTTATCACAAGCAGAAGCAACACAAAGAATTTGTCAACACCAAAGTTTTAATGTGATGTTCATTTGCCTTTTCTGAGTCATTATAACTGAAACTGAATATTACTATAGTTAGTAGTTTGAGATGTTTACAGACTATTGGCTTTCTAATGTAAGCACTATGTTGGGAAAATTAGTTTCTAGGGCAACTTAACCTTTACCAGAGTGTTTGTTGTTGAACACAACATTATGTTTGTTGGGATATTTAAGAGTTAAATGAATGAAAATTTAATTTAAAAATATAGTATTTAGCTGTTTCACCAGATATGTTTTTTTTTTTTTTAATATACAATTAAAGCAATTAGTACAATCTAGGAACTAATCAGCTTCTGTCTCTATTGTTGGCTGCAGGTGTAAAACATAATCATCAGTCTTCACACGGCTTATAATCAAACGGTTTATTCTTTTTTGCAACAACTCTTTTCTGTAATATATTTGTGTTTTTTTAGCTGACAAACAAAATATGCAACTTCTCCACTTTTCCACTCATACCAGATATTTTTTTCATAAGGGTTAAGTAAAATGAGATTGATTCAGCTACATCTCTTTGAAAGCAATTGTTTTATTTTGCACTAGAAAAAAGTCTAATGCCCTAAATAAGTCAGCTGAACTCTGCTGACAACAGGCAGTCATCGAGGAAGAGTTAACACGATGAGAGAAAGAAGGAATGGCAAAAAACAGAAATGAAGAAAAATAAAGAATCGGAAAGAAAACTGTTAGGAATATAAAGAAGGTGTGAAGGATGAAATGAATCACACAAGGAATGTGAAACAGAAGAATATAAATTAGTAAGGAAGGACACAAGGACAGAAAAATATCGCATCTAGACATTGGTACAGTATGAAAATTAATTAATATTTTTTTTGCCAAGCTTTTGTTTGCTGCACACCAATAAGTCTGTAATAAGTCTGCTATTTACAATGACAGCTGCAGTGAGTCTTGTGTTCCTGAAGGGGCAGCATAACAGGCCACATCATTCCTTACGATGCCTGACTTGGCTTACAAACTGTTGTGTATCCTAAAAGACGAGTTGCATTTCAAAGGTTTGTATCTGGGATTTCATTTTATCACTCTGACAGACCAGAGGAGCACACCTGCATTACCGGAGAGGACGATCCCATCAGTTTGTTCCTGACACCATCTAGCAAAAAACAAACAAACAAAAAAAAAACAGTACAATTTTATGGAAGTGGTAAATAAACAAAAGTAAAAGGTGGCAAACACATAGATAAATGAGCATATATGTAATCTGACCATGTGTAAAATGGTTGTGTGAGAGAGGATTCTGCTTGGAGCTTATCTAAGCTCAAACAATCACAAATAGGCATATAATTATTAATAAAATAAAATATTGTCATCGGGGAGCAGGGGCACACAGCAGCAGCATCCCTGAAGGCAGCCAGAAAAGTCGAAAGAGGGCCAGATGGACAGTTTGGCCTAATGTTGTCATGTTATGGTGCTCCGTATGTTCTTTGCACATAATTGTTGGTTTAGTTGAAAATACTCCTGAGATTCTAAGGGGTGCAGGCAGAGGGAGAGACAGAGAGAGAGAAAGAGATGCAGCAGAGTGTTGCTGCCCACAGGGAAACAGGATTTGACATATGTGGAAGCACACAGCTCCTTTGAGGGATGGAAGGAGGGAGAAGAGTAGAGAGGAGAGCCTCCCTGGAGCTGTGGAGAGATGGGTGTGATCATTCTGTCATAGGGTATAATCGTCAAAACGCACACACACACGCACACCTGCGCACACAAAGGATGCAAAGCATCCACAAAAACACACAGGTTGAAACGTTTACATATGATAAACTATGGTAGCCCTCACCTATGCAAACACACCCCACAGAAAAACGTATACACCTGCGACGGGAGTCCCTTAAGGTGGACTTTCCTACCGAGGCGTCCGTTTTCTGCACCAGCACCTGTCACCTGTATCATGCAAAGTGAATGAAACATGCATGTGAACCCCGGCTGCCCTCCAAACTGCTTGGACTCCTCTGAGGCATTTCAAACCAGCCAGTTATGATAATTCAGAACCTGGAAGTCTGCTCTTTTGAGGCTCGTAGAGTCATTGCTTAATGCCGCAAAATTTTGGGGAGGTGGAGCCTAAGCCTTGGTACTTAACACTCCAGGCGCTGCAGATACAAGATTGTGTGGAAATTTGACACGAGACCGACAAAGTGGACAAAATGAGAACACTCTGTTTATTTAATCAATTTAATCGTACTTCATAAAGAGCCATTAGTCAAAGAGTAATGCAAGATTTCCTTAGGTAATATTTGCCACTTTAGGAATATCTGGACCATCTTCCATGATGTTGTGTCAAGAGATTTGCCTTCAGATTCATGCTGAATCTTTAAATATTTAGTCAGAGGAACAATGAGTTCAAAAATGGTCAGAAAGCGCTGAACATGAGCATGGCTTTACTTATGTGAACATAAACTTTGGTCCCACCAGCCTTACTTACCACACTTTCCAAGGTAAGCAAAGCAATTTGTTTCTGTATTTTGAAAATTCTCTCTTTCACCTCACCTTATGAGCCATTAAGAATGCTCAGGCACTTTTCTGTTCTGAAAACAGCACACAGGTTCAAATATGTATGCACCTTAAAAACATTTTTGTTTTGATCTTTGGAAGAAACGAGACAAAAAGAGGCAATGCTGCTGTTGGCTGCTCATTGTGTTGATAATCACCCTTAAAAGAGAAAGAAGAGAAAAAAAAGCCTGAAAGAGGGATGGATGTACTGAGAGGCCTCGCATGCCTGTTCCCAGAGATCACAGGAGATGGAGGGGGGAATCTTTAAGCACCACTGTGACAACCCTGGACTACCACTATTTTCATTTCAGGCTCAGTTTTCATTCTGTACCACATGCTTTTTCAGTCATGTCTCGTGATGTGTCTCTTTTTTTCCATCACATAGTTTCGTGCCCAAAGAAAAAATTTAAGCTCACGTCTAAATTTTGACTTCTGGACCAAAAACTAACCGGTCTCTTCTGCAACCTTATTTTCTACGGTTAATTTGACCCGTTTGTTCGTTCAACACCTAAATATAGAAATTATCCTGGCACTACTATCGTCTCTTTCTTTCCCTCTGTTTTGTGTTTCTTTTCTAGTCAGCTGAATCTTTCAGTTTTTTCCTTTTTCATCTTAGGTAAGTATCAATAAAAAAATGTGCAGTTATGTTAAAAACTATTTGCTCCCCCACAGGTTTCTTCTGTTTTTGCTTTTTAAACATTAAATAGTCAAACAAATGTTGATATGAGGAAATATTACCCAAGTAAAGACAAAATGTCTTCTTCACCACAGTAAAACTCATTGTTGAAAATCTTACAAATTTCGAACAAGAAATGAGAGAAAAAAAAATCCCTCTTCATGAATAAATCTCTGAAAAAGTCTCCCCTTTTTCTCTCTCTGCATTATGTGGCCAGCAATAGCAGAGATTCAGGCTGTGATGGAGGGCCAAGGGGAGGACTACATCATAAGAATTATTATTCATGATTTAGAGGCATTAAACAAGTCCTTCATGAAGTAAACAGGACATGCCCTGCAAATCCTTGGCTGCCGTGCCATAAATTCCCTTCCTTAAAGGACACTTTGATATTCAGAGCTTTGCTAGGGGTACCCTTTGTTTTTGGCATTGTAAGAGGCACTAAGCTGCGAAAGATGTGAAAGATTTAATAGCTGCTGGTAGAGAAGGTTGTAGGGAGGAAATTTAAGCAAAGCCAGCAGTGGCAGATTTACAAAAAAGGACGCATTTTAAATAAGTTTTAATTGAGGATCCGTAGATGATAATAGATTTTTTGATAATTGTTATGGAGGAGAAGCTGCCCAGCGAACAGAGATGATGGGAGTCCATATGCATGAAATGCAGCACATTTGACATGGAGACTGAATAGCACTGCTGACCACATTTTAAGCGCTTATCTCACATGAAAAAACTACTAGACTGCTTTCTGTTGCTTATGCATCTCAATGACGCCATTGTAACGGAATAATACTGGAGTCACCTTGCCACACATTTAACAAAATAACATTAATAATTTGATTACCAATTAGATGTTTTTGGACATGACTAAAAAAAAAATTCACAGCATGATAATGACAACTCTGAGCAGATAGTGCATGCTGCAGACGTGCACCACTGCTACAGAATCAACTTGCGACTCAGTTATCCATTAAAATCATTATTTGAACTTGCTGTGCTGAAACGCTAATTTCACTGATAGACTCATTCACTTCAGGATGCTGAATGCCTTTTGTGTGGCATGTAATGATGAAACTGTGATCTGCTTGTTGATTAATCCAACTCTTATTTATCATTATGGAAGAACGTTGCTGCCATACGGCATGGTGGTCAGATTTAGCCAGATTTAGATTCAGCTTGGATACCAAATAACTATATTTATTTCTTCTATTGTCTACACAATATTCTGATAATTGCTTCTAGTTACGTTGCAATCAGCTAAAGAAGACAGTCACCTTCCTATGATAATAATTTATTCATAGCTGCAAATGTATGTCCACAAGGAAAAGACTGCTGTGTTTTGTTTTGTTTCTTGTTTTGTTTTTTAACTCAGCAGCATCTTTAAATCTAACTAGATGTAATAATTGGTTGCTGGCTAACATTGCCCTATAAAGTTGGTCTGCTGCAAAATATATCTTAATGCTTTAGTATACACATGATTTAAAAGCAGAAGCAGCATCAGAAATAGTAAAAACTACCAGGAATCTATTAGCAGGTACAAAAGTTTATCGCCATGGCGATTAGGGACGTTAATTGTCGCCTGGTGGACAAAGATTGCTGATGAAGCAGTCACACTGATTTCTTAGGCTGCTAGTGTCTGAAGTAAAACTACATCGCTAGTAACCTCTCTAGAAAAAAATAAAGTTGCTTACTTGTTTATTAAAAATATGAATAAGAAATAATCAAGCTTAAATGTTTTTCAGGTGGTAGAGTTAGACTATTTAGCACATTCAATTACTAACACACCTTCTATTTAAAAGTACCACATGTTCAAGAGTATGAAACTATGCCAAACAGCAGCTACATGCCTTCTCTTCTCTTCTCTTCTCTTCTCTTCTCTTCTCTTCTCTTCTCTTCTCTTCTCTTCTCTTCTCTTCTCTCCTGTCTTTGGAGAAAACAAGTGGCAGGAAGATGAAAGTGAGTGGAACATGAATGGACAGCAACATCGGATTTTATTTTTTCGGTAAGAAGCGGTAAACAATGAAAGATAAAAAGCAGCTGCAGTGGCTCAGCAGCTGGAGTGGTCTTTTGTCATAATCAGGTTCCATCACCAGCCATTCCATTTGTTGAATTGTCCTTGGGCAAGAAAATGAAACCCTCTGCATTTCCACCATGAAGAGAGAGAAAAAAAAAACTGCATAAATGTAATATATGTGCTAGAAGGCGCACAGTATTCCCAATAAAAGTGCTTTATGTAACCCAAACAAGTTTAAATATGTAATAAAAGTACAAACCATTTAACATGTGTAGATCAGTGCAGCAAGTCGTGGATATACGTAGGCGACTTAATTAACAGCAATTCAGCAGCAGTGATTTTCCTGGCAATTTTTTCCCTCAGATATATTCTATTAAAGGTATCAATATAACATTCACAATTCTGCATAAACAGATGGCTAGCCAAATGGTGTACTAAACAAACAAACAAACTCTACGTTGATGCATTTCCACAGCAGAAATATCAAGGCATAATTAGGTGAGTAAAGTGATGAAAGGCTGGTGAGGAATGAATATGTTTGTTTTCTTTTTTAACCACTGTCGCCGTAGCCCTGAAGTCACATTCCTCTGATGGGCGTGGATGTTTGGAGAAGAAAGATGCATTGATGAGAAAAGGTATTGACAAAGTGTCTGTGGAAGAGACATGGATATACTGGGAGATTTCTGCTCAATCCACTTGTCTGCGGGTATCAATAGAGAGAAGTCCACAGGGATCGCTGCTTAGATCAACCTCTGCTTTGGAGCTTTATGAGCTACAAGGCCTGGAACAATTGGTAAACCTATTATATGTTAACTGAAGTCAGGTCAGGCTCAAACCGGGTCGATGTGTGCAAAATACAGCACAATGCAAAATGCAAGATAAAGAAAAAAAACACTATAGTCCATTTTTGTTTTCAATATTAATAATTTCTTTTTAACCTTTATGATTATATTATTTAAATGATACAATTTGGATTAGGTTACAGACATGCCAAGCCCTGTCACAATTACCAACAAATCAATTAATCACATGATAAATTAACACAAACGTAATAATTCCCATTGGCCTGATTTATCGTTGATCTCTTCTTTTGTCTCTTTCTACCAAAAAGTAGATAATAAAAGTCTTCAGTTTGGTGGTTTGGTCTCAACTATCCCTTTTTGGAAGACCATTTTTGTTCACAAAGACTTCAAAGTACATTTTATTTGTTGTTTTATTTATTTTGGATACTTAAAAGGTCTTCTAGTTCCAGTGTTAAATCCATCCATCCATTTTTTTTGCACCCTTGTCCCTAGTGGGGTCGGGGTGCTGGTGCCTATCTTAAAAAAGGGTCTCAAAACAATATTATCATTTATCGTGATAACTTCTGGAACAATTTATCGTACAGCAAATTTGTTATCGGTATTGCCTCGACTTGCCTTTGGTGAGATGACAACACGAGGCACAGAACAACTTTAGATTTTTTTTTTTTTTTTTTTTAAAGGAATAAAAATATGACAGGGATATTTAATCAAGAGGGGAGTGATATACAAATTAAGTCAGGATTTAACATTTATTATTGTTGTCAGGACACATGATGCATGTATGAGCCACAACCGCGAGAAGATTCAACAGAATGAGTAGTCGAGATACCGCCTGGGTGAAATTAGATGTGGTGAACGTTTTGTAGATGAATTTTCTTCTGCGACTTTATATTTGGATGAACTTTATGTTAATTTTAATTGACCAATTTTAATTGGTCACAGCAGTAGCATTTATTGTACTACTAAACTCTGTCCTTTATGACCACAAATCTAATAAGAAAGGACTGAAAACAATAACAACTCTTAGTCATTTATTAGCTGAATTATACAACTGAATTAAATGACCGTTAAAACCCCCCACAAAAAACAAATATACTGAGTAACTGGGTGCAGCTCGGAACACAGAACAATTATAGCACAGCTTTCTCCTCCAAATGTGACTCTGTGTCAACTCAGCCACTTAAGTTAATTTTTGAGGAAAGAATAGTTTATGCCTGCAAATATGTCTTTAGCATATGCTGCCTGAATTTGTGGCATGTTTGAGCTAAAACCAAGACGGACACTGAAAACTGACACGTAAAGCTTTGGCATCAGGATGGCGACAGATACTCGTTGGTTTGCGTACGCTTACCCGATTGTTTGACATGTTTCCAATCAAAAGAAACGATAAGGTGCACATTTCCTTTAGGGTTAGAGCACATAAAATTGGCCTTGAATTACAGCACTGTTGTTGGCAAATGTACACAGAATAAAAGTATAGAGTGTAAGAGGAGCAAATGATGACATTCCACAGTGGTTAATGTTCTGCGCTTAGTGTCAGCGTTGACTGATCTACAAAGGCGTTTTCAATTCAACCTTATTAAATTGTGGAACCAGTGTTTTCGACCTGATGCCAGCAATCTGTCTTCATGATTGACAACTTGGTCAAAGTTAGAAGAGATCTATTAGCTAGATCACACCGTGTCATGATGGTAAGAAAGTTCATACTTTATTTATTCATTTATTTTTGACTGGGTGGTCTACAATCCATCCATCCATCCATTTTCTTTACACCCTTGTCCCTATGGGGTCGGGAGGTGCTGGTGTCTATCTCCAGCTACATTCCGGGCGAGAGGCAGGGTTCACCCTGGACAGGTCGCCAGTCTGTCGCAGGGCAACACAGAAACAGAACAAACAACCATGCACACACACATTCACACCTAGTGAGAATTTAGAGAGTAACCATTTAACCTGACAGTCATGTTTTTGGACTGTGGGAGGAAGCCGGAGTACCTGGAGAAAACCCACGCATGCACAAGCAGAACATGCAAACTCTATGCAGAAAGACCCCGGGCCGGGTATCGAACCCAGGATCTTCTTGCTGCAAGGCAACAGTGCTACCAACTGCGTGGTCTACAATCTTAGTGCAAATTTTATTTTGATGATGCAGTTTAGATTTTTCAATAATGGAAAGGCTTTTATGCCATGTGAATCACAGTAGTGCAAAACCTTCATTTTCACTGAGGTATAATGAAAAGAAAATTGTTAATTGGCTCTGAAGGACCTCACATGAAGAAGGAAATATATTCTTTGCTTTGTGTCTTTACAGGCGTGTTCAAGGCAGCAGACGGTCAATCGGGACACCCACGTTTGTCGATGGCAGTTCTTGATTGATATCTACAAAGTAATTTTCCAGGTAATTTGGATAAGCGTTTTCATTATTAGTTTCAAAACAGGATTTGAAAATTCATTTTTTGACAAAAAATATTGCATCCATTTCAATTGTTCCGGTGCATTTAGATCTGCTTTTTGGCAAAACAAACAAACAAAACAAAATCCTTCAATCAAATTCGGCGTTTAAAGGTCTCCACATCTGAGGCAATACGTCTAACATGCAAGAATTTCCACACAATTTGGTAATATAAAAACTCCTGAAAACCCTTCGCGAAGACGTTAAATATCACATTAAGATTCCTCATAGCAAAACCTGTTTCAGCTGAATTAAGGCAAGAAACTTGCACTTTAATTCTATATGGATCTGCCAACAGTATTTCTACAATATACATGCAAAAGCTGTGTCTGGTAAGCACTGGTTTGGTGGTAGCGAAACAGCTCAGTGTGAAAGATCAGTAGGCAGAACACAGAAGAGGTGAGAGGTCAGTGAGGAGGAGATCAGGACCTTGAAAATTAAAGACTGAGTGTCATATGGGCGTGTCAAAAAAAAAGAGCAAAATAAAATAGAAAGCATAGGTCTCTCAGGAGATGTCTGCTGCCTTCAATGCAAAGGAAAAAATGAAAAAGTTTAACTGTGACTGATGTGTTTATCAATGTGCACACCGCTTATTACAAATATCTGTTTGTCATATTCTAAGACTAAAAGCATAACCAACACAAAGAGTTATGTTCTTCCAGCAAAGAACAAAACTATTTGTTCTTTGCTGCAAAGAACAAAACACTGCTCCCACAGTGAAGGGAGGGAGCAGGACTGTTGAAATAGCATACATCCCTGAGTGAACTGGGCTGCATATAGAAAATATTCTAACCTTCTTCTCAGCATCAGTCCGTCCTGCGGCCGATGCTGTGCATCGCCTTCTGCAATCAAGGAAAGGGAGAAAGGCGGGTGCAGACAGACTAGACTGCGGCCGGCTTTTTACTGCAAATACACAGGAATAAAAATCATCTGATTTGGGTTGTGCAACTGCTCCCCCTCCCTCCACCCCTGACGCACCCCCGGCTCCTTCTCCACCCGACGTCCCACAGAGGAGAAAGTTTCATTCAGACTCCAGGACTGCATGGCGCAAAGAAAGTGAACAGAAGTAGCGATGGCAGTGACCTTGACAATCAATATAAAACAGGAAAAAAAGAAGAAAAAAGAAATGTACTCTGGCACGGAGCAGCACTCCAATGCATCCCATTTTCTCTCCCAACAATTTTTGATCAACTCCCTCCAAACCAGAGGGGTGGGGAGGTGAGTGTGTAAGAATGTCCACATGTATATCCGTCTTTGTGATTCCTTTCTATTACATGATTCCTGGCTGTCAGAAAGGCCCGTCGGGTTGTGTCCATGTCCTAGAAAACCTTCCTGATTTTATCTACAGAGAAAAGTCTTGAAAAACTGGTGCAGCAAGAAAGGTGTGTGTGGGAGGGGGGTGCGGGCAGGGTCACACGGTTGCCCCAGGATACAAAGCCAAGACCAGCACTTGAAAGTAAAGGCTGCACTTTGCATTTTAACTAAACCCTAGCCGATGCAACTAACAGCAGTGCAAATCTTTAGAATATATTTTTAGATATTTTGATGCATAACTTGATATTCACAATATGGGACCTTCTAACTTTACTAATCAACAGTGCCCTGTGATTAGGGAGAACACACATAAAGGAATTATTTTTCATTTTGTTCAATTCTGTTACAGTGACAGTGCAAAAACAGCTGGTCTAAAACAAACATCCACAACTCCCCTCAGGTGGTAGCAAACTATAAGCAGCAGCCTGCTTACCAATACATGTTATTTGTAAATCTGATGCATAATTGGGAAAACAAAATACTTAAAAAAAATTAATCCTTGGTATTTAAAACAAAACTACATAAAACAATGTAGTCAGACACTAAATCTGTCATGAAGTGTTGTGGTGAAGGCGGTGAGGTAGAGGCAGGAGACCCAGGTATAGTGAAAAATGATGAATATTTAATGATGAATAACTGATCCAAAGGTAGTCCAACAAACCAGGGCAGCACTGCAGAGCAATCACCAGGGCTCATAACAGGTAGCGACAAGGCAAACGAACGGACTAAACAGGCTAACATCAGACGAACTCAGACGGACCCGAGGACACAGGTGGGACTAAATACACAGGGATGCAATTAAGGGACGAGACACACCTGGGAAACAATCAAGGGGAGGACAGGACAACACGAAGAGCACAGAGACAGAAACTCGAAATAAATACACAGAAAAACTCGAAAATAAACACTGAAAAACACAGAACCTGACAAAATCCACAATAAGTTGTAATAATAGATTTGAGTCCTGGAGCTGAGGGTGGAGCATGTGTATCTACCTGGGTGGTAATATATGTTATTACCAGCAGGGGAGTTTCAGAGAGAGGTCACTAGTTAAACTACTGGGGTCATGTCAGATTGTCCACACATTAGGAAGAGGCTGAGTCTTCACAGAGCTTTTCCAAAAGAGGTGACTTGCTTTTTGAAAAGCATGTAACACGCAGTGACAGGGGTAGATGAAGGAGAATAAAAGGCCATGTGCTAAGCAGAACACACATGAGGGGGGAGGAGGACATGTGCTGAGCGTGACCGTGTGAGGATTGGCAAATCTTACCAGGTGTCAGACCGAGCAGAGTCCACTGAGGTCTGTTCAGTCCAATGTGAGGAAAACTGGCATTCATATCTACAAAGTCACACTCTTCCAAGGCCGCTATCGTGTCATTGTATTCAACCCTCCTCAGTGCCACATTTTAGTGAATCTATCTCGCGGCTTCAAGTTATCTTCTACTCAAGCGGCTTCAAATACACGGCGCAATGACGACTGCACGGCGTACAATATAGATGTGGAGATGGAGTGCCTCTTCATCCTTCTCTTTTTATTCTGCTCTATTGTTATCAACATTGCTCTCTCTGCATTCCAGCTCCCGCATGCACAGGGACGGAAAGTCAAAATACATTTTCACCGGATTGGTAGAGCTGGTGTTCTAGGACAGGAAGTTCATCTTGATTTCTTCTTTTAGTTTTTTTAGTTGGTTTTTTTTAAACTATGCTTTTGAGATTCTTTATGTTTGTTTGGAAAGCAACAAAACAAGAGTTGATTGATGACAAAAATTGTTACGAGCCTCAAATTGCTGCACAAGAAATATTCAGAAAGACTTGCCTGTGGCCCAGGTGCACCTAATGAGATTAACACCAATCGGAGTCCCGACCACAGGTGTGTGTGTGTGTGTCTGGAACACAGAACATCAGCACTTTAATAAAGACAAATGAAAGACAGGATGTATCCATATTTATTCCACATGGATGAAGTCAAATGAGCCATATGCGCAGAAAAGATTTAATAAACATTTAAAGAAGACCTGTTATCTTTACACAAACAGCTCTTGCATGAATGATGGCTTCTACTTCCGCTGCTCCACAGACAACCAAACGCATCAGACTGGATTATTGAACATTTATGCACTCAGAGACAATTTAACTAAACCTTTTTCATCTACACAAATACTCCTATTTTCAGTCTTCCGTTATCGGGCTGAAAACTGGCTGTTTGTGTAGATTAAGTCCTGCCATAATGATTGGCTCCTCCTCTGCTGGGATATGGGGACAGTGATCTCCACTGACCACAACAGCGGAGTGTAAAAATGGGGAAATCAAACAAAAAACATCACATTTCATGACCTTCCAAACTCTATGAAAATGTGTGATTTTCAAATGTAGAAAGGGTTTTAAATGAACTTGCAGATCCAGACTTCCAATTTTAAAAGAAAAGACAAAGGAGGCCTCTGAAGATTAAATTTAGCAATGTTAAGAAATTTAGTGTGTTTAATTGAGTTTAGGACCGTCATGTGGCTCAGAAAACTGAGTTAAAACCAGTCACATCTCAGAGGACATTGAGGTTAAAACAACTAAATGTCAGAATCTTTAGACCCCATTAAACATGCTCCTATTTGTTTGCTATACAAGACACAATACATATTTGTAAGAGTACGTACTCTGTGTAGAATATACTCAATTATGTTTGTAGAGTGTATTTAAGTTTTTTTTTTCAACAATATGTAAATTGCTAAATCCAAAGCAGACTTCTTAAAAAAAAAAACACTAAAACGACTTAGGGACTCTTAAGTCAGCAGTAATTGATACTTCCAATCAGACACTAACTTTAGCATAATCGCCATCCAAAGTGATACCGCAATATATTTCACTTAAACTGTACACATCACAGCAGGAAGCCTTCCCAACTGGCAAGACATGCAAAAATAACTAATAAAAAAAGTATTCAATATTTGCTTTGCCAGTTCCCTCCCCCTACCTACTTTCCCCTCTGAGCTGTGTTGCCCTGGGCAAAAGGGCATTTCACCAAGCTATATATATATATATATATATATATATATATATTTTTTTTTTTTTTGTTTATCTTGCTTGTGAAGCTTCCCTCTGGCGGTTAAAAAAATAACTCAGGGATGGACTGTCTCTGAGTAGCATTGTACAAAGTATCCACTGAGTGTCGTCTCTAGTGAATATCCCGGCTTAGTGAGGGAAAATTTAGCTCTGTCGAAGAATCAGATCAATCAACCCACATCCCTCAGTTCACAGGCTGGGGCATAGTTGAAATTAGCCAAGCTGAAGAGCTGAAAGGGAAAAGAACTGCCAGCGTCCATGAGGGCCCAGGAGTTAAATCAACAGCCTATAAGACTACTGCCAACACAACAACACTTGACATCGTGCTGCATCCTCTGAGTATTCCTCCTGCTGCTCTATCTTTTCTTCACCACATTATTTTTTTCCCTTCCTTTCTTTTCATATCTACCTTTATCTCTCCGCATCCACCGCTGCTTATGCAAACAAGAAGCCTTATTTCGCTGGGCTTTGCTCTCCCTCCCATTCCATCCTTTGTTTTCATAATGCGTTTTTCTTGTCCTGCTGAGTTATGTCTGCACGCATTGTGACCTTTTGTGTTCTGCCAAAGTCCTCCATGGTAGTATGACAAATAACGGAAAGAAAAGTAGATATTGGCTCGCTCATGAGGCTTAGACCTGGTTAAAATTACTTTCATGTGGAATTACCTTTGCCATCTATCCAATTTTTTTCTCCCCTCTGCAAATACAAATGGACCTGTGTATGTGCATATATCTGGCTCATTAGGGTATACAATAAAAATGAGGGAGAGAAAGTGAAACCCTGAAAGGCGTGTACTTCCCAGTGTTTCTGTGTGTAAGTAGGGTCTTTTTGTTTTGTCCCATCCTCCTTTGGTACCAAACAATTGGCCAGCTCAGTACACAGGCACCACATTGTAAAGATGTTTATTAAATGTGAAATGAATTGATTTCTAAATAAATCATTTTTTGTGTATAATGTATAAAAGCAAAATCAGAAATCAAATATGTTCAATTTTCTTGGTGAGTATTACGTGTTTTCCAGGCACATAGGGCAATTTTATGACACAATAAAAGCACCTGTTACCTTCAGTTGTTATAAGAATGCTATATGTATAAAAACAACTTACAAGAAATTGGTCTCTGTCTTTTTAAGAAGCTTCTGCTCATTCCAACACTTTGCCTTCAGCACATCTTCACAACAATGCCGCTCCCTTATGCCAATTCCAACCATTCTTAGGAGTGTCGGACTGAGAATCGAAGGTATGATGAGTTCTGCAAAGCATTGGTGTTTGCTAATCATGCTGCCGCTAGTCTGGAGGAGCTGAGAGACAGAAGTTGGACTTGGAGACTTCAGCTCCAAGGAGGAGCTTTGTGGAAATAGGAGGTGATGTCAGAGAGCAAGTATTTGGGCTCCTCCGAATGGTTGCCATGGGAGATTCAAGGATTCCTCAAACATGCATGAAAGAATCAAAGCAACACTCCAGCTACTGCTTTGAGGAGGGAATAACATTTTTACATAAGAAAGCCAATTTTACATGATACGACCCCCCTAAGATTTAGTCTAGCAGGAGATTTGCATCATGGGAAATATTCAGTTACTCTTCTGTGACGTTATCATGTCAAACAACTCTGAGATCTTCTTCAATCAGGTCTCAGAGTTGCTGTACCTAATGATGTGGTCAGTGGATTTAGATATTCATAGAAAAGAGAGCTGCACCACTCCGTGCAAAAAGGTCATGTTTTCAGTTTCGTGTAAGCTTCCTAACTTATAGGCAACAGTTTAACACAATTTCTAAATAAAACATGCTAGAGGCGAAGTTTCTCAGACTTCTTTCGCCGTGTCGTCTGTCACACCATTGCCACATTTGACAGTAATTATTCATCTGAATTATGCTACTTTGCTGATTGAGTCAATAAAGCATTGAGGTAAACAGTCGAGCACTAGCAATTCCAGAAGCTGTTTACATGGAAGCGTACAGTGATGCGTGTTGAGCTCATACATACTCCTGAATAAATCCTGAAATTATGTTGACAACTGCTGCCACTACAGACATGAATTGTTAGAAAGTAAAAGGGAAGCATAGGCTGGTGTGTGTTTGTGTGTGCGCAGATGGTAATGAGCACGTTCAATCAATGATTTACATTTCTGGACCAGTCAGATGGAAGAGCTCATCAGCCTGAAAGAAGCAGAATAGTAGGCAGGCTACCGCCCCACCACCAAACCTCCAAAAACAACAATTAAGCAGTTGAACTCGTAGTGCCAATGCTGTCAGGCAAGCGAGGCTTTCTGTGATGCTACTTAATTAATCCCTGCAAATCAAATCACTGGTAATTTGGTTCATGTGGCAATCACATTTGGGTCTCTGTGGTGTAAAGCAATACCTAGCTTGAGCACTGAGAAGGCAGGTTTTTTTTTTATGGCAGTCAAATAATTTCACCCATATGTTCACAGTTTGGCTGAGATATGAAAATGGACAGTAGGAGATAATAGGAGTAGGAAGGGAGGGAGTGTGGCAACAGAATTGTGTCTGACAAATAAGTATTGTGTGGATGCTTTTCTCCACTACCTGGGAATCGTTTGATTCTCCACGAGGACTTTAGACGGGACCAAAACAGGACATCTGAGAGACATCAGATCTTTTGAAACAGACCAGAGAGTCCACTTTTCACCCTCCCTCTGGCGCTGAACACAAGTAGCACAGCATTTATCTACCTTTCGGGGGAGTAAAATAAGTACTGGACGATTTATTTTTGTTCTGTTTATTGCTCTGCAATCGTTTGAAATATTAACTTCAAGGAGCTTTAAGATTATTGTTTTTTTAAATCAATGAACCATGCAAAGAGGTAGAAATAAGAACTTTATGCAAATCACAAAAAAGTAAGAAACTGATATAAGTTATTGTGTCTTGAACTGTTTGTTATTTTGCCATTTCACACTCAAAAGTGGTAGTGTATTATTGTCGGGCTTTTATGCAGTAAACCAGCAAATGTTAGTGCTTTGTTTTTAAGTTGGAGTAAAATGATGCAAAATCTTTTATGAGTAAAATTCTGAAAAGTGTTACTGCCTTTTCTGTGTTGGTTCGCTGCTGTTTGTTTTATTTTCAGATGATGGGCTGATCTGTGACCTTTGTCCTCTCTAGGAGATTTTATGTAGGTAGGGGTATTAGCATAAAGGGGGATGAATACTTAGGTAAATCACCCTTTTTTAATTTTTGTAAACATTTTGAAACCTTGCATTCTTCATTTCTGATTCACAACTATCCACTTGTTGGCTTTAGTCTATTTTATCAAAGCCTGACAAAGTTGTCGAAGCATTAGAAAATCGGTAGTAGTTCAGGAGTGTGAATAATTTTGGAAGGTGCAGCAGTTTTTAAAATGAGCATTCATTTATTTTAAATCCAAAGTACATGTTCCCAGAGAAGTTTGTGGAAAAGTTTTATTTATTTCTTTATTTTTATTATGAGGAGGAAATATTGCAGGACATTTAGATTTTTTTAAGAGTATACCATTTTAAATGAGAGAGTGGCGCTTTAAAAAAAATGGTCAACTGTGTTAGTGTTTCAAAGCTGGTATTGACAGAAAACAGATGTAGTAGCTTACCAGCTCATTTTGTCATTTAATGTATTGGATCTATAAAATGCTTTCTCATAGAAGAGCAATACTTATTTTGTGTCCACAAGAAGAAGAAGAAAAAAATCAATGTTTCTATCCTTGTTAGAGAGAGATCGGATCTTCCAGGACTCATCAAACAGAAGAGGACACATGCAAGCTTCATAAAACCTTTAGCATAGAGACTTAAATCAGATCAGACTTTGAAACACGTGGAGATAATAAATCAGAATAGTCTGAGTTGCAGATTTGCTAAACGAATAACAACGTTGCTAATGAGGGCACAGTTTGATGGAAGCGATAGTCTGACAGAATTCTTTTCTCTTTTTTTTTCTGCAGAATCAGGGCCAGTTTTTGACTCATGCCACACGTGTATAGGGGGCGCTACTGCAACAACTCAAAGAAGAAGAAAGTAAAATGTGCAGCCCTGTCTGGTGCACTTTCCTCATTCAGAAAACACAAACAATAACTCGCCGTCTGAGTCTTGTTCCTTGCGCTCTTGGTCAAAAAAAGGAAAGTTGAACCTACCTACCCACGTGTCACAAACAGTTGATCCAACAGAGGAACGTAAACAAATGCTTAAATAAATGATTTTGTGCTTGATTTTGCATAGTGTCTGAGAGTGAATGCTGACCTTTCCAACATGTTCCTTAAGTTGCAGTTGAGTTAAATAATATTAGCAGGCAGTTTCTGTTGGTAATGTTATTTACTGAAGTTAGAATATGATTTGAAGCATCCACCAGAGATGCTTCACTATTTCAGTTTCCCACCTGAACAGATGTGAACTGACCTTAGAACAGCCCTGTATGAGTTTCTGCACCGAATAGAGCGCAGAAACTCAAACTGTGATCAGACCAAGGCCATATGCGGTCAATAAAGATAAACTAATGAAAATGCAAATATCTTTTTACTTTATATAAAAGCACATTTATATGTGTGGTTGTTTCTTTTTGCCCTAAAAGGCCAAAGAATTTGTCAACAGAGCAAATATTAGTCATGCAAAAGTGGCTTTTATGGAAAAAAGAATGCTCCTGTTAAAAGAAAAGTTTACCACAAGCCGTAGGGCACAGAATGAGGCAGTAAACACGTGGAAGAAGATACTTTGGTCGGAGATAAAAAAAAAATAAAATTTGCATTCTTCTCTAAAGCAGCACAGAGGAATGTTGTTCTTCAGCAGGGACGGTGACAATAGATGGAGCTAGTGTACATACAGAGCGATCGTGGAAGAAAGATAATTAGGGGTTACAGACAGCTTGAGACTGGGAGGAGGTTTTCCTTTTAACATTTGTGAAACACTGTTTCAGAGTTGCCCAGCCAAAGTCCAGACTGAAAGCCATTGTGGCAAGACTTGAAAATTGCTGGCCACAGATGAAATCCGTCCAATCTGACTGAGCCTGAGCTATTTGTCCTTAGCAAATGGCCACACATATTAGTCTCTCCACCAAGAGCAAACTTGGTAGAGACTCACTCAAAAGACTTGGGCCTGCAATTGCAAGAAAATGGGGTTTTTCAACGTGTTAGCAGAAGCAAATGCACTTTACAAATTAGACTTTGTTCCTTTAATTTCACTCCACATTATTATTATTATCCAGCAGTTGACGTTGATCTGTTATATAAAATCCCAAGAAAGCACTTGAGTTTGTGGTGCCATTGTTAAAAGTGCATAAATACTTTTTTAAGGCACTGCCCTAAGACATCACGAATTTATTGCTTTTTACCATGAATTTAAATGTCCACATTTCTCACAAACATACATTTGGGATTGTTTCCTGTGAAACAATCTGCTTTCCAATGTAATAATAAAATAACATCTTTGTGATTTTTCTGACATGCAGGGAGATGATGTGAGACGTGCCATCTACAATCATGTGCATGCAACAAGCACTAGATCTTTCTGTGAGCTGTGTGTAATTAAAATTTAAAAGCCAGCAAATGTACGTTTTTGTATCATGACATCTGCTCAGCTGGTGACGTGAGAAGGAAGCCAAAAAGAAATCCAAGTCTCGAGGAAAAACATTGGGTAGTTTTGTGCCGTCAGTTCAGCGACTCTGTTCTTGTCGACTCTCCACATTCTCCACGGCTGGAAAGCACATTAAGAATTTGCAGCGGCAGCAGGAGAGAGGCCCATAAAGTAAGTTTAACATTAAAAACTTACAGCATCCTGTTTCCACATCACATTTACATTATTCATGACGAACAACTGGCTTACAGCACAGTTTCTGTTTACGGCCCCTGTTCACTTTTGAATAAATGTTTGATTTTACATGAAAGCTTGTAAGTAAAAGATACACAAAGGGAGTATTGGAGGAAACCATACATCATCTGTGAAGAACACCAAAACCCACAAGATGTCAGGTTTCGGGAGCCTCCAAAACTCCAAAGGCAAATAGATGACCTTGTTTATGTGATGGGTAAAATGTAAGTTTGGGATTCAAATAAAGAGTTTTTAAACAGCAAGACAGCTTACAAAAATGATTGTGACAGAATGTTGCATTCCCCAAGAGAAGAGGGTGTCTCTAAGGATCCCAAATGAGAGGTTTTCCTTCCACTGCCCTGAGAAAAGAGGAGATTTTAAACCAGAGCTCTGTACGCCTGCCACCTGCGCCAGTCTGAGCAGACGCTCATTTACTTCCAGCCGCTGGACCGAGAGAGGCCGCCACGACTCTTATGTTCATCAAACCTGCAGCTCGGTGCCATGTTACACGTCCTCCTGTTCATCAGGTGAACCGGTTGTTTGTGCACATACCACATTCTCTGTTAGCTTTCAGAGCTAAATGTGGCCAACTCCTCAAATCAAACCTTAGTTATTAAAAGTTATTCATCACCAAACCCAACATATTGTTGTACAATAAAAGGGAACAATAGTAAAAGAACAGGGTGGTACTGTTATACCAGCCTAAGAGCATCAGGCTGGTGTAACAACCTGTTCCTTATTACACAGGAACAGAACATTGTAAAAGTGCATCACCACTGTCATGAAATCAACAATAATTACTGACATTTCATCGATTTCCTCAGCTAGTAAAATTGTGTGATGTATTTCATCACTTCTTCGACTTTTGTGAGAGGCAGTAAGATAAATTCTTAGTCTGAAGTTAAAACTTACACTTTAAATTATGCATTCAAAACATTTGTCTTTGTAAAGCTGAAAAATAATATAACAATTGAGTTAAATGAGTAACCTGAGTAACTGTGTTTTATACATCGACAATTAATCTGATGATTTATCATTTAAATTTTTGCGTCTTGCTACATTTAGATTACAATTTTCTCAATTCAAGCCAGTTGTGTTTAATTTATTCAACGTACAAAACAAGCAAACCGACAATACAAAACGGATAGGCGAGATAAATGAAAACAGACCGAATGAAAATATCAAAAAGAGATGATTTGAAAAGTAAGAAAATGGTTAAATTAGCAAATGTTTAAGCCATTAAATATGCAATGCAAATATGTAAATAATTAAATGCTTAGCAAAAGCTTTGTCAGAGAGATACGCTATTAGCTGGGTTTTAAAAACAAGGCATACGTTGATGTTCTGTGCTGAAGGCTGAAGCCTGTAGACAAACGGTCCTGCCGCCTGTTCTTGCCTTGAAGATTTTAAGGATGAGACGTGAAGTCGCATCCTGAGTGTGGCGTGCTCTTGTGCGTTGGGAGTCAATGAGAAATTATTTTATGTGTGGCTGTGGCAACTCATTGAGGGCCTTGCGTCTAATCTAATGCATTTTATTTAGAATTCTGAATCTTAGAGAAACAGTTAATGAGAAATTAATATCATTCAGCACAAGAGTCTGTATCAGCTAAAGTATGTCTATGGAACTGTTTGGAAACCTAGCTGTGACACTGTTTCGGTATTCTGGGCTACAGGTTGCAAATGCATCCACTCAGTGTGATGCACAGGCAGCTCTTACATGTAAACTTGAGTCAGTGTGCATCTAATACTTGATTTTTTTTAATCAACTGTAAAAACTTTGGGATTTGGGAATATTTTGCCTCATAAACACACGGGAAACAAGTAACACCTTCTAAACTGACATGACACAATGGAATCAATACTATTTCCCTATATTAGATGCTTAATTAAGTTACTGATGAATGAAATTTTAGATCGATGGTCGAATAGGTAGAAAAAGACTGGTTACCTCAATTAACAGGGGCAAGATCAATATCAGTATTCTGCAATCCCTCGACAACAAATAAGTGGAAAATACTGCGAGCAGGCGTATGCGTGTGTGTGTGTTACAGGATGCACACTGGCTAATTTTCTACTTGTGTTCCAGTAGTGGGCGACGGCATGAGGAGCTGTGAGAGGGCAAGACTGATAAGATTGGGGATAATTGTAGTGACGGTTCTCAACATCAGCGTTAACCTCACAGAACGTGGGCCTGGTTTGCAAACTTCAAGGGCTTAGTCACTAATGCAGCAGTGAGTCCATGAGTAAAAGCTCTTTACATGGACTTTGCATTCATTTTTCATTCAAGTCTCACCCTGTCTCCAAACCTAACCCTTCGTCAAACCAGCACTTCTTGTTTTGGTGCTAGGTCTTTGGGCCCCATAAGCAGCAGTGGGAACTCAGAATGTAGTATTTGTGGTGAAAATGGGCCTTATTAGGTGAGAAATGGTAACAAACGTCACCCATATCAGAAACCGCTAGGGGGAATAAGAAACGACAAGAGCAGTCTCTACGAGAGTGTGAGTGTGCGTATATAAATAAAAGTATGCAAATATAAATAAATACACACTAGGCACCGTTTCAAGGTAAACCACTAAAACATAAAAAAATTCATGGTTTCAAAGCCACTAAAAATTTCCGTCATACCGTCCCTGCTGCATTAGCAGTTTTTAATGTGTAGTCAGACATAAAATGGAGGTCAAATTGCACCACCCGTGTGCATCACATTTCAATTTTGTCCTAAAATAGAAGGAGGGTTGTTTTGAAAGCTTCTAATTAAGCTTTAATATAGTCCAAACTGTTCTACAGTACGACTGCAAGAAAAACAAAAAGCATACATAACGTGAGATCAAAACTGATTCCTTCTCTCAATTTAAATATTTATTTTTTCAATTAAAATTCTAGGTAGTGTATGACTTCACCACACAGCCGTCCTTTTTCTGTGCAGGATTCAGCGCAGCTAAACATCTACAACGCTGACCTCCCTGCGAACTTTTCAGGATGCCAACCCATAAATATAGTGCTTACAGCAAAGCAACATAATGTTCTCCTAGCAAAGGAACACTGTCTTTCACAACCACTTCTGCCTTGCTGCTTTTGCACCACATATTGAGCCCTATGACTCAAGAACTCACACACCCTCGGGGTCCCCTGGTTTGGTGTTGCCACATTGTTTCATATTTGTTAACTTATTACTTATTGGAATAACGAATAACAAAAGACTTTCTGCACGTATCAAAACTGTATCGAAGAGTTGCTGGAAATAGCTTTATACTTAGCCCCTCACATTGATGTTGCAAACCAATGTTTTCATGTTCTGGTTGATAAGTATCAGTTTTCCTTCCACACAAGTTAAATTTTAGCCAGAGTAGCTAATCAGTATGATAGTTGGTAGTAACACTGTTGCATTGCAGCAAGAAGGTCTTGGGTTGGCATCCTGACCCGTGTTTGCATGTTGTTTTCTCTACAGGTACTCCAAAAACATGAAACTAAGTCAAGTAGTTAGCCAAATTATGTTTAGGTATGACAGAGAGCATGGCTGTTTGTCATGTCATCCTTGTGTGGATGAATGAATGGGAGGATGGAAGGAAGGATGGGCTAACAAATGGATGGATTAAGTACCTTCTTCAATATGTCTGCTGAGTTAAATACATGGCTTGCACTGAACTTCAATTGGGACATCATAGAGGTTTGATTCAATAATTGTAGATTCTTGCTTATCTTCCAAAAAGGTCAGATTTGTAGAGTTATCTGGGTGGGATAGGTTAGTTAAATAAGATGAGTTATCTGTCCTTCTTTTATCTTTATATGTTTTTAATGACTCTTACTGAAGTCTTCAGAATGAGAAACCAAACATGAAGAAGACGTATTTGGTTTCCATGCTCCTCCAATTAGGAGCAAACTTCCAGAAAACTGCAAAAACGCTGAAACACCGAGTTCCTCTAAATCTAAATCCCATTTGTTTAGCATCACCTTTGGTTAATAATAAAGCTGGAATATCATTAGTTGTAGCCTTGATTGCGATTTAACGTACGTACCTTTTCTTACACAAGCACGGCCTCCATTTATAATTACGCAACTTCTGAAGACAATTTCTAGCACTGGGTTTTATTTATGAGCATCAGACTAAAAGGGGTTGAATATAAATATATAAACATTAACTATATGATCATTTACTGTATTTGTCACCTATTAGACTTAAAGGATTAATGAGTGTGACAGAGAAAAAATGTTTTTTTCCCCAACCATAGTAATAAGAACTGAGCATCATTCAACAAATACAGAAAATATCCCAAAGGCTGGATGTCTGGTGTGTAACATGTAGGTTCAGTGTAATACTATATATGTGCTGTAGTAATGAATGATGAACATTGAAAGGTCAGGCAATTTAGCTGCTCAAAACGGAACTGCTGCCGTTAAGCAACTGCGTCAGTATTTTCTGCTAAAAGCCAGTGAGATGTCTAATAACCCACTTAAAAAGAGCACACTTACAGAGCATGCAATGTACTTATATGTTCATGCATACTCAGGAAGTCTGATTGTTTTGATGTAACATGATCAAAACAAGAGCAAGATATTTCTGGTTGTGCTGTTGGCTAAAGGGGGAAGTGACGATGGCATAATGAATACACACATAAAAATATAGACATTTAAACAGCTTTAATTAAGAATGTTCGGTAACATTGACCCCAGTGGAAACACAACACAGGCTTAATGAGAACATGCGCAGATTTTAGAAACATTTTGAGAAAACTAACAATTTTACACACTGAGTCCAAGTGTGATCATTCTGCATATTGTGCTTGGCGTGTCTTATTCTAATGTGATTCGAAGGCCAAGAATATATTAAAAATGATCATATTTATATTTTTGCACGTAGAATAAAGGCACTTGACTTTCCAATAGAGTGTATCTGCAGCCTAAATAGCAGCAAACATTTATCTAGTCACAATAATTTGTTTAAAAAAAAAAATAAAAAATCAAATTTTTCTTCCACTTTGTCCTTTTTTAAAAATTTTGAATCTGTTTGCCAAAAATTCTGCACACAAAAAAATAAAAAGTGGTTTAACTGTCTTCAGTGCTTATGTCACTGAATGTGAATAAGAGACTCATTATTGAGCAGGATTTGTCATGAGGTGCGGCTGAGGTGGTGGTGAGGTAAACGCTTGGAGACCCAGGTAAGGAAATGGATGATAATTTAATGATAAATCAGGAGCACAGAAAGGCCAACAACCTGGC
>CAEFZX010011351.1:0-34810 GCA_903066825.1 Alfaro cultratus
ATATATATAAACACTGTACAAAGTCCTAGAAACGTTTTCATTTTATATTACACCCCCCATTACTTATAAAGGCTTTCCAATGGAGACCTTTCCATTAAGACTGAACATTTTCTTTAATTGGCAAAAGATTGAAACTGCGTGTTGAATTTTTATTTCAACAAATTAAAACAAACCAGAAACCAGCGGCCTTCACCCAGCACCTTTCCTTCTAAAGACAAGCAAACAAAACACATTCTTACTGATTATTGTCCATGTTGACTCCAAACATAAATGCTATTCAGCTGCCGCACCCAGTTTCACTCAGGAGAATGTGATCTTGTTGCTAATACTCAAGACTCACGAACCAAGGTCATCCAAACTCTCACATGTGAATGCAGACAGAATGCCCAGAGGCAATAGAGAGCAATCGGTGGGCACTGAGGAAGGAAACACTCTACGAAAACTCTTTGTTGTCATTTACATTGAGTTGAGAGCTGCTGTTGCAAACTACAAAAATTGGAGTCTTGTGCTTCTATACTTTAAATCTTTGTCTGGCTGTACGGCAGAGAGACTCTGTAGTCAGGGAAATGATTGTTACCCATTATGACTAATGGGAGCAATGGTTTGAAGCAGTAAGCCAAAACTGTTAAAAATATATATAACATTTTGTAGTTAAGAGAAAAACAACAACAAAACTGAGTACAATATACTTAGTACAGTATACAATATACTACAACAATAAACTTAGTAGAATCTATTCTACCCAAAGCTCTTTAAGTGCCACTGTTTTAGCTTCGCCTAGAACAAATTTTGAAAAAAAAATAATAATATTTTAGCCCCTTTTGCTATCCAGATATTAATCAGTTAATTCAAAAGTCAAAAGATCAGACCTACAATGTACTGATGTTAGGTCAAGAAGAGAGGGCTGAGCTTTTTAGATGTTGATGGTACAAGTAATCTTTCATCTGCAGATGCATGCTTTGCTACAAAGGATCAAGAATACATGAAGGAACACAATGTAATTGCATTTTAGGCAAGGGAATTTAATACTTTAAAAAGGAATTGAAATGTTTGTTTATTTGCATTTCTAATGTTCTATAAAAAGGCTTACGTGGTTCAAAGAAATGTCTGCACAATGTGTTTTTTTTAAAAAGATTAAAAAGCACATTCTAGATATCTGATGACTAATTCTCAAATTGAGTAATCACCTCATCCACCTCATCAATTCTGATTACTCATCAGAATAGTTGACAGAATAATAAATTACTAAAATACTGGTTAGTTGCAGCCCTACTTGCTAACATGTTGGACATTTAGGTAACATTACGGTTATCTCTGTCAGGCAAACAAAAGCAGCTGCCAACGCTAAAATATCACAGTAATAATTATCACTGGTTTTTATGGTGCGATAAAAGCTCTATTTTTTTTTTTTCGTGATAATTGCTTTTTGTTGAGCCTCCATTACATTGTATTTTGGATGAGTACTTTCCTGTCATGCTTTTTTTTCTACCATTCTCAATCTAAAAAAGAAAGCACAAAGGTTTTAAAATTAGTCATTTATGAATAAAATTGTATAGCTTATGTTCAAATAAAGTAAGAAATAACTGATATTAATTTTAATTCAACCCACTTACCCATATTAACTAATGTGCCTGAAAGTCTTCTTCCCCCTGCACTGTGCTTCAACAAACTCACACAGAAATATCAATTACATTGAAATGTTAGTGTGTTTGTCGTTCATCTAACTTTTGTAAGTTTGTTGAAAAAGTTTAAAGAAGCTAAGAGAAAGCAACTTTTGGTATTGAGTTCATATCTTATTGATTCATCTAAAGGGACTACTTTAAGAACGCTTTGCACTACTCAAAAATAATACATGGACCTTTTAGACTTTTTTCTGGTGTATAAATCTATCAGAAGAAAAAAAAAATGTTACATACATATAATGCTCCTGATTTCCATTATACTAAAATTGTGGATACAAAAGCTGCTTGATTGTTTTGGTGTGCATTGGGGGAATAGAGCTATCAGATGGTATCATTGAAGGGTGTTTCAGTTCAGTGGAAATGGCGTGCTCGTTCCCCCCGGCCCCCAGAGTTTTACTTCAGTGCAGTTAATACACTAAAAGATTTCATCAAATGTAACCCGATTAGGCTGTGATCTAAAAGTACAAAAGGCTGAGCTTCAGCTAAGACAGAGACTGTATTAGGTTATACTGCGTCGGGAAAATCTTCATAATGTGCATTTGTGTGTAATCAGTTCAAATATCAAAGCAAAATGTGCTTGTGCGTGCGTGTGTGTGTGCGTGTGTGTGTGTGCGCATACTTTACATCAGAACATGTTTCACATATCAGATAATCAGGGAGTTTCTGACATACACACAAACAGAAGTTTGACTCTAATTGGCTGGGTGTGAATTTCTCTCTGGAAGGTTTGAAGTAAGAAGGAAGGGGCAGAGCTGAGCAGTTTTAGGACAGACTGTTCACAGGCGGCGAAGGCGGGCAGCTTCATGGAGGCTGACAGCAATTACCACAGCTGAAGCCCAAAGAAGTAACAACCAGGACTGACATGTACACACACATAACGAAAAAATGTCCAACCTTTTCCTGGTTTTTACTTTCCACCCAAAAAAGTCACTTCTTAATTCTGTTCTAAAATGTTATATATCTAGCATCTATAGTGATTGCAAATAATAGTTGATAGACTGGGGGCTTTATACAAAAATAAACAGTCAAGACAGTTAAAAATCTGACATCTTTGAACCTTGGTCTCAAACCCAACAGAAAAAAAATTATAGCCATAAACATTTTATAGCCAGTCCTTTTCATGCGAATCGCTTCAGGGTTTTTGTTTTTCTTTTACCATGCCCTCCACGTTTGTTGATACCTCGACGGAAAATGTGTAAAAACACTGTAAAAAAACGACTAACTTGTTTTTGTATATTGCAGTAATATGATATCAAATACATAAATATTGTGGACTGGACTGGACTTGGGTAAATGGGATGTTGGGGATGTTATTACTGGCTATAAAGGTTCTGTATCACCAAAACAAGCTTTGTCTTTATTCTTGTCTAAAATTCAAGTTTATTGCCAGTGCAGGTTTTGGTTTTTGACTACATAATTCTTTGCCACGATGGTTGGGAGCAGCATCTACACTGTGGGAAATAAGATTCAAATCTATCTTTTCATCTCCTGCTCTATCTTACCATAGCTTATGAAAAAAAAACAAAAAAAAAACAATATTATTTAACTCCTCTACTTGAGGAAGTTCCCCAACATGGAAGGAGTGTTCCATAGTTTTTTTCTAATTGAGAACATTGGCCTAAGACTGCTTGATTGTCTTAGGGATAATTGGCTTCTTCTTTGCACCCTAATGCACAATCTTCCTCATTAGAAATGAAACATAAAATAAGAATAAAAAAAAAAAAACACAATTCAAATCTATATTTTAACAACAACATTTCAAAATAGCACATGCAAATGGGTTAATCAAGACAAATAGACGACATGTGCAGCTAAGAAGTCAAGGACGCATCTTTTCTCTCACGCTGAATCTCCTCTTTAATACAAATTACAGCTTGTCTGCAACAGGTCTCATGTCTAATTTCAGGAGATTACATGAAGCACTCAGGTGAAAACAATATGCAAACAAATTGTGTGAAACCAATTTAGACACATAAGGTCACCAAACACTGAAGGGCTCACTTTTCTCAGTTAGGGTCTTTGCTTAACTTTAGGAGAAGGATTGAGCTAATATGTCATGGGAGAGCTCAAGAGCAAAGATCACTTCTGACCAAAAAAAATAACAAAACAGATGTGTTTTTCACATTTAAATCTGATTATGATGTTGTGACATGACATTACACAAACTTTATGCACATGATGCGCCTTCAAACTCATGATTTGGTTTTGCCTTTAACTTAATTGATTAAAATGTAACATTAGATTAATAAACACATTTTAGAGAATCTGCAACTTTTCTCTATAAATGCACTGTTTTAGCTTCAAGAGTTTTATTATTTAATTTAAAAGATTTTGTTCAGAAAAAAAAAGAAAAAAGAAATGAAATCTGACAGCCAGCACAGCATCAGTGCCTATAGGATGATACATTTGTATGTGACTGACAGGCAAAACTATCTAACGTGCTGTTATAGAGTGCAGCATAAAACAGACAATGGACAAAGCCAGTGAAAAAGTTCATTGTATTATGTCGTATTACATAAGCAATGATGAATGCTACAAATCTAAAAAGAGAGCTTTAGTCACTTCTAGAAGGGGAAACTCATGTGACCTCAATACCATTTCCATGTTCCCAAAATTATTGTCTAGCATTGTTTATTTCACTTATTTAACATGGCAGCCACAGATTTAATAATGCCTATCTGTTAGAAAAGCAATTGCAAGCAACTATCTACAGTAGTTTCAGTATGCACATCAACCAGAATATAATGCAACCTTTTAAAAGGAAATCTCGAAAGTAGCTCTTCCTGATGTTTTACTTTGAAATCCTAATATGGCTTCTCCGGCTCCCCCAGTTATCTGATATTTAATGCCAGGATGATGGACAAAAAGCTGCTTCTGACAACTCTTGGCTTTAAATATCAGTTCTGTATTTTTTGAAGAATTGGAATAATAACAGTTAACGCTACAGCCATTACCAGCCAATTATCAGACTACATCTATCGGTGTTGGCAGAGCTTAAACTGAACAATAGACATTACTGAAAGTGATGACAGTGCCACCCACATACCGGCAAGATGTTTTTTTATGTTTTCATATGAAGTGATGGATAGATTCAGTGTCAGGCAGCTGTCAGCTTAGACTAAAATATAGCTGAACATGAAAAGGAATTTATAAAAAGAAATATGCTAAGCATTTAGGAAACCCTCACACATAATTCAGATTTAAAGCGTCCAGCTCTTCATCAACTGGAAAAAACAACAATCCTCGGAGGGGTGTTTAAAACCGTCCAGGGTCTTTGGAATGCTTTTTTTCCCCCTCACATTCATAAAAATAAAGACACATGAATATTTATCAGACTAGCCTTTTGAAACATATTATTCATATTTTGAGCCAAAAGGCTTATTTTACACAATGTTTTATAACATGACCCTATGAAGCCTTCTAATTAATTCTTGGCTGATAAGTTATCCGCAGCCTTTATATGGACGTATCTCCCTTTTATAATGAGGGGCCAGAATTTGAAATTAAGCTCTGAAACACACCACTCAATATCACACAGAGGAAATGCAATATTTACATACATAACAGCCTGAATGAATCCAAGGTTGAAAAAGGTTGTCGTATTGCTTAACTTGTATACATGAAAACATGGGTGTCTGTCAATCCTCCTTGCGTGTTTTAGTTCTCTTCTTGGTGCAACTCAGCTGAATCAAATGACGGCTCATTAGAAGTCCTCTGCAGGACATTGATATGCTGAGGAGGTGATTACTACTAGGATGTTGAAGCAGGAAGGGAACTAAAACATGCAGGTTATGAGCACGTTAGGACCAACTTTGGACACCCTCTATTAAGAGTTGGTGCATCTGACAATTCTCAAACTAAATGCAAAGCAAGATCTGCTCCTGAAATTGCACTGCTGAGTAAATAGCACATCGGGAGTGATGCATTTATTCCGTAGATAAATTAAACAGTATTAAGGCTTCTAGAAGATAATCCGCCATTTGTTTAAGTAAATCACAGCTAGGGTAAAATGTGTCACATTTTCAAAGATCAGCACTTTTTGCGAAACACTGGACACAAAAATATATATTTTTTTGTTGTTCTGTTGCCATGCTGTCAATGCTATAGTTAACATTTTCTACACCAATTTGTTGATGACAATTTTTATAACTGTGTTCACAAGAGATAGAAAAAAACTTGGTTGGGAAAAGAAAATATATGTAATGTTCATCTTTGACATATACTTATATTAACAGACTAATATTCCCCCATCAACATTTTGCTTTATCCAGTAAGCAAAAAAAAATAAGGCAAGCTAATATACAATAAATGAGTCAAAATGGTTAAAGTGATGACAGAAATTTGACAGGAAGAGGTCAAAGTAATCATGAACCTGTCATGGAATTGCAGCTACAAAACAAATATGCAATAGCAGACAATTCAGGCTTCATGGCGCCCTCTGTCCATACAAATCTATTCATTCATCCATCAAGACAGTTGTTATTAAACTCCTTTGTAGAGAATTTTTAAACTTAGACAAACTAAAGACAATGCAACTCATGTCAGCACTTGGAAATATGTAAATATCTTCAAGCAACTTAAGCTGGACTTTAGAGGTCCATATTGAAAGAATGAGGGAAGAGTGGGGACAATCATCCTGTAATTGAGTCAAACAGATCTCAGGACATGTCCGACTCACTTTAACAAGAAATAGTGACTGATGGATATGGCATACCCATCACACTCTGCCTCACTCTCTCTGTCCTTGGACTTCTCCACCTCTGTTTAGAGAACTTTGTCACTGTAATAGTAAAAGAAGAAAAAAATCAAAAAAATGTGTGGCGCAAGTCACAGCATCTCCAACCAAACAAAACTCCCTAGCTCAGAGATGCTTACTCAGACAGCAGGGCTGAATCCATCTTTCTGACAGAATCATTTCCAAAAGCCCGAACCCCCAATGGGCTCCTGGATGCGCTTCAGAGCTGTACCGGCTGGGAGGGGTTTGTCAGTGTGCGCGAATGCAGAATTTAAAGTGTGTCACAAATAGGTTTCAACTTTATTCTTTCTTCTCTATGGAATATAAACAGTATTTACTGCTTTAATCCTACACTTCCGTTCTTCCATCAAACCTAGAAAGGTCACAGCATACTTGAGTTGGACATACTAAAACACACATCAGTCATTTTTTTATATATATATATAAGCATAAATCCATCATAAACTGCCTCTTTGGCTGGTGAAACTTCATGATTGTGTGTATTGACAGACAACAGAGAGCTGATTTAAAGGTCAACACCCCTGCAGCAAATGAATTGAATTAGCTCAAGATTATGGCTACCGCCATAGCCTTGAGTTATGAGAACAGCCTGCAGGCATGTCAGGCTAATGGATATGTCCTCCTACTACATAAACACACTTGTAATTAAATTCTCATGACATATTTCCACTAAGTGTACCTGCTCATCTATCTCCCGATCAGTCTGAAGTCTGTCATGGGCTGCATTGTTAATGCAACTTTAACACCTTCACAACCTTTTGAATACAGATTTTAAAATTTTCAATCAAACATTCATTTCATATGCAGCTTGCAGATAATGTTGGTTTTGTGCAATTACCATTTATATAAGTGAGACACATGGCATCTGAGAAAGGCTAACCTTTTTCTGACAAAGTATTACTTTACCCTGTTAAAAACAATCAACAAATTGCAGAACTCATGCAGAAAAAATCTTGGGAGTTAGAAAATAAGTCAAAGGAAAGGAAATACAGAATTAAAACATTGTGAACAATCTAATGTAAATAAAAAGCTACAATTTTCAGTCAATGAGTTCCACCAGATGAAAGGTTTCAGTACTTTTATCTGCAACAAATCAGAGCTTGCTAAAAACATTTTCTCAAATTTTTTCATATTTCTCTTTTTCTATTTCTATATGTTGCAGTGATGTGGTATTTTTCGGTGCCTTGTGTAAAAAAAAAACACACACCCAAAAAATGCATTGTGTTGCAATATCCTCCACAATTTTCAGTGCTTTAATAGAACATTGTTCTAAGAGATCAGCAAAAGTGAACATCAAAGAGCTACCGTATCTTTGTTTCTCCAAAATGTCAAAAGGTAGGTGTGAGAAAAGGTCCACATTTTTGAACCAGCACAGAATGTTTAATCAAGTTCAGATAAAATTCCGTTGGAAGAAGCCAACAAAAGAACTGCCGTTGTTGAAAAAGCATTTAAAAACTCCACTTATTAGATGAGCTTAATTTAACATTATATTAGCAGACACTCAGGCAATCTTACCTGTAAATTGGATCCTGCATTACAATCAACTTGCTCTCATCCCAGGTCCACTCTTTCTTCTGTAAGCAAACCAGAAGCTTCATTTAGACCTAATTCTAAAACCTTTCCACATTTTATCACAGTACACAAATGTGAATGTATTTAGGAGGGACAACAAAAGGCAGCACATTCTTGTAAAATTACATTTTTAAATGGTAGTGTTACCCTTTTCATTTCTGGCTTCTTTCTAAACAATAATCTATTTGGTTGGGCTGTCAAGAGTAGATGGATGGTCATGTGCTTGTGTGTTTGCCGTTGTGAAACATTTCATTTTTAAAAACTTTTATCATTGGTCTTTAGTTTCACAAGTATGCAACGCTTACAAAATAAAGTAAAATGTACTTGGTAAATATAATGTGACAAAATGTAAAACAAAATAAATTAAGGGTACCATGAGTCTCAGGGACACACCCCTAATTACATGCAATAGAAGAAAACCAGTGTAAATAAAAAATATATTTAAGAAGAGTTGATGTGTGCTTTTCATTATTATTTTTGTTATTTGTGCATTTGATTAAATCCACCTTTCAGTTTAAGGTCACAATCAAATGTCAACCCACAGGGACACAGGAATTATTCATATTGATTTCTGTCTCCACAGACGGCTTTGTTGACTTCAGTCATTCAATAGCTCTCATCCACAACCCGTCAGTGCTCCTGCCATCCTCTGAGGTGTAAATAGCTCACTGGTTGGAATGTGACATTTCAGATTTTAGAAGACAAAGGAGCAGGTTACGGCAATTCATCTATTAATGACCATCAATTAATTTATTGTTGTTGTTTTTTTCACATTTTGCTTTTAATTATGTTTTTTTCTTTATACCTATCAGATCTTTTAACCAAATATTTTTTTTGACATTTTCAAAAAAAAAGTGAAAATTGACTGAGTATTAAAATAATTTATTGCAATTTTTATGATTTTTCCAAACACTGAAAACTTTGTGTGCTGTGCTGAAAGCATTTGTTCCAACTCATTACATGACAATAAGCACAAGTTACTCTGCAAGTAGCGATGAAGCCACTCCTGCTTTCTTTAGGTTTATTGTCATCTCTGAACTCCTTCAGCTCCTTTCATTTTTGTTCTTTCACTTGTTTCAACAAAGAACTTAAAGAAAACATGAATCATTCAGTCCACAATAAAAAGGATGCAGGAAGTGCTGCTTCTCAAAAACAGAAAACAGCAGCACAGCTGATAGTAACCATGGACGAGATCTCGCGAACAAATCCAGCAATGTTTCCCAACTTTGGTGCAGGTGTTTTTTCAGTTCTCTTTAATTGGGGGAGAAATTCTGAGGTGCATATTTTGTTAGCGATGTCTTTATTTCCATTTGTCAGAATACTGAACAAGATCAATATTAGAGATTGAAGTTTTGGCCCCTTCCTTTAGACAGAAACAGTGTAAATTTATACAAACCGCTAGACAACCTTGTTCAGACATACTTCCTCAGCTCTACCTAGTAATTTGTGGGACTGGATAAAGAATAAGTCCTTAATTCATGAGGACATCTGCCCAGTCTGTTTCTGTCTCTGTATGTGCTAAAGATTCACATAAATTTGGAATAAATAGTGTGTGATTTAATACTTAAATGGGTTATACGCATTTTTCAAAGTTTTTAAATGTCTAAGAATAGACATGCTTGAAGTTATGTTTTCGTAACAAACATCAGAAGAGGTAGACATTAGAAGCTGCAGAGTCCTACTCAGGGCTGCTGGTGGATTAAAAATATTAAATTAATTTTACTCACTTGTTTTCTATGCTCTCTGTTGTTATGGACAAGTTGTATCCTTGCTATTTACCCATTTATGCCCCATGCTTGACTGATTAGACGCCTGCAAGTATTAATTGTCAGACACATGCAGACATCTAATCAGCCCAAATATATTTTTCTTTATTTTGCTGTAATCAAATTTGCATAAATAATTTGCATAATTAATTAAATTAAAACAGGACAAATTCCTAAATTATACATACTCTTAATAACTACTACTCATTTTCAAGTTATAATCACAAGGATTATATTCCAACTGAAGGGTTCAAGAGAAGAACAAATCTCTAGCGTAAAGACAAGCTTTAAGTATATATACAGAAGTGGTGTTGCTGAAGTTCTGAATCTTTGGAATGTGAAAGGCCACCACTTCATGTTAGTAGAATCCAACAAAAACCAGAGCAACATTCACAGCTCTGATTCACGCAGTTGTTAATTTAATTATTAGCTCTTACTTTAAACGGACATAAACAAAACAAAAGAGAGAGAAGAAAATAAAATCACTCACTTTTTTCTTTTTTCTCAAGGTAACCTTGACTCCGTCTGTTGACACAACGATGTGAACTTTCTTCTTCTTGATATTTTTCACCTTGAACTCATACTGCAAAACAAAATGATGAGGATGGAAGAAGGTCAGGTTGATTCAGCAAGCAAATGTCAATTTTAGGCCATGTAACTTTGTATAGCAACAGGGCAATTAAAAATGATTGGCATGATAAAAACATTAAACAAAAAAACAGCATTAAATTGCAGCGACATAATAAAAAAAAGTAAAGTTGGAATACAGTGTGGAATGAATGCTTCAGTTGATATTAATCAAAGGCAACTCAAAAAGTTTTAACTTTTGTATTAACATAATTAAATATCAGGGATGTAACTAAAAATATCAGAAAATCTAAACATTCAGCAAACCAATGCGAAATTATTAAGTGGCTCATAATAAATTTACGTTTGTGTTCTTCATTGATGACATTTGAATTCAATCAACCCATTTCATAAATCTTTCAGTCCATCAACCCTAGCTACTAATGTTCATTCAGACTCCTTTGTGCTTTCACTTGGGTGTACTACATATTGATTTTATTGGTTTTCTCCTTCTCTTTCCTTTCCAAGAAAAAAAAAGTTCTGTTCCTATAAAAGCAGCGTTACATAATGCTTTATGTTTGCAGATTTGCCCCAATCATAACTGCTACTCTACAGAGAACAAATTCAGTTTTAAATATTTGCCACATTAAAACATGGAAAATACAAATAAACAAAACAAATTGTACAGCATGTTCAGTTTTTAGGACAAATGGACATTTTGTTGCAAACTGTCACAGTGATTTTATGTCTGCGGATTTATCGAGGATTATGGACGTGATAAGAGGGTACAAAATAACTCGGTGCCTTGTTAGCGTTGCTTAAGAAGGAGCACAAGAAGTTTGAACATCACAGTGAAGTAGCCCAATCAACTCCTTGCTGTGTTTGCTGGAAAAGTCCTGACTGCTACAGTTATGAGAATCAAGGTGTGTTTGTATGCAGCTCTGGCTGGATGTTTCTATCATTTCCAGAACTGAAAGGAACAGTAGGAAAATATTCTATTTTCAGGTTCATGTACCTGCTCAGGATATAAGGTGTTTTTGGGAGGCAGTAAGATTTTAACAGTTCTCATATGCTTTTACAGCATTAAAATAGTAAAATCATATAAAAACAACAATTGATATTTACTGGTAATTTATGTAAATTGCACACAGGTCTTTGTGCTGCACTCTAGCTAGCTGAGTTGCACAGACTGAATGGAAATAACACTGTGTGCTGAAAGATGGTTGCAACTTTGGTGTAAAAAATAAATATAAAAAACATTTTAAATAACCTCACTTGCCAAGCTGATGTGTTTACACTCTGGAAATTATGTGCATACTTCTGCCCTTTGGTTCTAGTTAGGTCTGCCTGATATTTTTGTACTTAAAATATGATTTCTTGCCTACAAAGTCTCAGTAAGATGTACTGATTGATGGAGTCTGAAGAACTACTTGTACCTACCATACATACCACCAAATTAAAGTAATAATGTTTTCTTCAGATGCATGTCTTAGAATGTCTGTCTGGAATTTTCTTAAGTAGTGTGAAGAAATACAGCACTATGCACTCATATATTTTCTGTAATATCTTGTCAGTGTGACAGATTTGTCAGAAATTTCTGATTCTCAAATTTTAATCTACAAAGGTGTTCATATGACTTCGATACCTAGTTTAATGAACATCTCGGCATATGCTGCAATGATGATTGTGTTGCATAAACATGTTTTAAATGCCTGATAGACTGCATGAATGACCTCCACCGGAATGATTACAGAAGCAATTTAAAAAATACATCACACAACATTTGACTGGTTAAGTGTTTGTGCCATAATACAAGAGAGAGCACTTTTGTCTAATAAGCCGTCTATTCCTCACTGAACAGGCAATATCACTGAATCCATACCGGCCATCGCACATTCTCCCTGGTGCCTTCAGGTTCCACCGCCGTAACACAGCAGAGATGTGATTTGTATTGCAACTACTGCACTTGGGGAAAGCGCAAATATTCATTTCACAACAACAGGGGTTCATTCCAATGGTGTTTGCCCCTCAAAAGTAGCACCTGAGTGACAGACAGCGTGCTCAGGATTTTTAAATGAGCAATGAAGATGGATTGCAATACAGTCCAGATCCATATCTATAGCTTGGCTTATAGATGGGGAGCTTTTGCTGCCTAAATGCTGCTTATGGTGAAAACAGAAGGAAAAAATGGGCTACTGAACATTGCAGAAATGCTTTTTGCTGAAAGGTGCAAAAACGTAAATGCCCTGCAATGAAAAAATATCAGCGTAAACAAACGGAAATTAATTAAAGGAATAAGCTCATCCATCAAACTAACAAGTCAACAGCTGCAGTTCCTGTCCTTGGACCACGTATTGTAATTGTGGATTCTTAAGAGTCTATTTCCTGTTTCCATAAAGTGTATCATTTTGGAAGCCTCAGTGATCATCCCATGTCCCAATGGGGTCTTTTGGTAACCGCTCCAACCTGCAGTTCTGTTTATTATCGCAACTCATTGAGAGAAGTAAAGGTTTATGACTCCAAGGACAAATTCACATGGGCATGAAGACACAAGCAAGAAAGTCAGTAGACAACTGAGATCATTTATCAACAAGACAGAATGAATAGTATCTATTTCTGTTTCTCCATCTGTTTAGGTTTTATTGTAATATTTCATTAAAGTAATCAAAACATTTTTGAAGGACTTATGTCATAAAAATACTTAAATCTCATGTGTAAGGGGTTTAAATTACACGTTATTGCCTGAAAACTTTGAATTGCACTCCATTCTAATATATTTTTGATCCTGTCCCTGCCTGGCCTGTTTGAACCCTGATATATGAGAGATTTTGATTCATGTTCAAACCACAATAAACCTAAGCTGCCTCCAATGGCTGTATATCATTTATAGATACACTTTTCCTTAACTCCAATTCCAGTCTTCCAACAAACAACTTTTAGATCTAGTCCTGATGAAACACATTTAAACCAATGGATATCTCAGTACAGATCTCTGTCGAACTTGGAGCAGAGATGTATTTAAAAGTTGCACCACAGTAGTTGTAGTCTCTAAGTAGCTGGAGTTGGAGACACTTGCAGAAAATTATGAGCATAATATTGAATATTCCTTTTTACCAAAGTTATTAAAGATGGTATGAAATGTCCGAAGGAAGACGACAACTTTTTACATTGGATATTACAGATACAATGGGACCAAATCTCAAAAGGTATTATATGGTAAAGAGGTCAAAATGCCCAATACCAATTAGGGTCTATTTGAAGGGTTTAGCAGCTTGTGGTGAATTGAAGCACAGGAAAAATCTTGTTAAAAAATAAATACTTTAGACTTACTGAATTATTTGGAGGACTGCTTTTCCTTGGTTTTTTCACTACTCTGCTAATTATTCATATTTGCAATCTTCAACTTTTATGTATGCCTTTTTGTGTTATCTTATATAATAAGGTCCTGCAAAAATTCACAAAATTCTGTGTCACTCAAAAAGATGCAGGAATGATCTTCACACCCTGGTTACAAACCACAAAAAAAAAAAAAAAAAAAATCAGGTCACACATTCATTGCAGCTGAGCGATTGCTTCGTGTGGCTCATGAGCACCACAAGAATAATCATGGAATTTGCATCCCGTTTCTCGCATTAAATCATTCCACCTACACATCTACTTCTTTTATTCAAGCAAAAAAAAGAGAACAAAAGGAAAAGGGACAAGAAAACACATTTTTCATCTTGAATTAACCATTTAACTGATGTAGTTCAACAATAATCCTCCTGACTACAGTGCAGACTGTAACGTCAGTCCTTATAAACACAATAAAACACAGTCAGTCAATTTGTTCAAAACTGGTGCATTTGAAGCACCAAGGTTTTTCCCTGACCAATCATGAGCACACATCTATCTCAATGACATCCTCTCTAGAGGGAGGGAATGGGAAAAAGAGGAGCTGTAAAAAGAATGAGCAGAATGTGATGAAAGGAGACGAAGGAAGACAAAGAGAATGCCGAGGAGGAATAGCCTACGGTAGTTGGAATATGAAGCTTAACTAAAAGCTCAGATCATTAAGTTCACAATTATGCCAGTTCAAAGTCTTAAAACTGTATACTGTTGCATTGCTGCTCAATGAGATGAAAACCACAAGCTTTCAATCTCTGCAGAGAATCCTCTACTCGAAATGTAGAGCATATAGAATATTTCACAGAAAGCGCTTAGGGGAACTTGTTGGAGACTTTTTTTCAGCTCTAAAGCTACACAACATAAAAAAATAGCTACTGAAAGATAAGGGCAGAGGATTATTAAACGCTACTCAAGGCAAAACTTCGATAGATAAGATAGATAAGATTTATTTGTCATTGTCATCCACAGATTACAACGGGATTGAGATTGTGCTTATACACAATAAAACTTCAAGTGGCATGAAGAAGCAAAAACCACACAACAGTCAAAGCAGTTAGTGTACAAACTGGGCCACTAGTACAATAATAAAGCTTTCTGTCTCTATTTCTCACCTCAGGAAGAAACTGAAGGACTCCTGGAGAGAGAAGTGGCACATTTTTAAACTCCTTTACCCCCTGCTTCACTACAACCTTTAAAGAGATGCTTTCTTGTTTTGCTGTTGCTTTCAGCTATTTCTATGTTCGTCAGTTTATCTTTCATGTTCAAAACAAGTCTATTCCTATGACAAAAAGTTGTAATACTAGCTGTGTGTGCTATGTGTTTATCAGGATGCTGACATTCAGAAGCATTTTCAACAATCACTTTACATCTACAGAGAAGAAAAACACATTTAGAGTCACAAAATATAAATTTTATCAAATCTTTTCAGCACTAGTGCTATAGTCACCTTAGATCTGCAGTGTGGGTCATATCTATCTAATTTCTTTATTTCTGCTTAACAAAATCAGACCATGCAACAATATAACTTTGAATATTGCAAAAATAATAATTTAACTCAATATTTTTTTTCTATTTTCTGTTATCATTATCTACATAAATTGTAATAGGTACAGTTACAATGTTCTTCTGATTGGTTTAACTTTAACTTCTAGCATTACACTACTTTTATCAGGCCACAGAATAAACCTATAATGTTTATTCAAATAAATCACACACAATCAAAGCAACATTGTGGGTATTTTTTAACAGATTCGATATTGGAACCCAACTCAGATACTTACAATTGTATATGTTGTTACAATTTACTGCTCCACTACTCTTCTTTTTTGTTAACCCAATATTTAATCAACATTTTCTTATGAAATCAGATTCTTCTTACTGCAAGGGGAAAAAGTCAATGGACTGAAATCAGTTGCAGGATATTCTTACAAAGGCCATTGCTGTCTGGTCCCTCAACAATAAAGAACTGCCTTTGTATCCGTTGATTAAATCCATTTTCCAGGATATATACAAAGGAAGCTCATATATCTTTTTCACCATCTCATGTGTCTCTTTTTCTCGCCAAAGAGAAACTTTCAACATTTTCTCTTAATTTTGTATGGTCAATTTGAACTTAAGTTTGTCTTTTTATCATCCGTCTTGAGCTTTCATTTTAAATGCTGCACATTCCAGTGAATCCTTGTTAATTTGCCCTGCCTGACCACTCAGTCATTCTACACACTTGTTTCCTGGCCCGTATATACAGATACAAATATGATGGAGTGGCTGGCTCCTCTTGTCACATTCTCACTTGATCATACAGTTTCTATTTTCTCTCTTGCTCCTTACACACTCCTCACCTCCTCTTATCTTTTCTTTACACATCTCCTCTTCCCTCCCCTCTTCCTATTTCCTCCACAGGCTGCTGGCTGATTCAATCTCAGGCAAGGTTGTTTATAAAAGGCATTTCATTTTCCAAAACCATTTGTGTTCAAGATGCTATAGGATCCATCCAATTTCATCAATCTTAGTAATGGAGTTATGTCATGGAATCAACAAAATTTTCTCCTAAATGTATAGAGTGGTTTTGTCAAACATGAATGCGCACACATTAATGTAATAATCACATATGAATTTACAATCTAACAACAAAGGTAATGATGTAAATTAAAACTATTTTAACTACATTACAGAAACACAAAACATTTTCTTCCAAATATTGGCACAGACAAAATAACATGCTTGTACATTTTACACTTTTATACACCAAGCCAAGAGCTATTGCGGGTGTTTTTCTTTTAAAATTATATGAAATAAACAACAAAACCTATCTTAAACTTGTGATTAAAATTTGGTGGTACTCAGAAATAACTTGTAAAAAGTAGCAAAAATTAAAGTCTAATAATATCAAGTCTGCACTCAGCCAAAGGAAGCTATAAACTTCAAAACTAAAACAATTATTTATCTGCATATGACAAAAATCCTGTGCTTAAGCAGGACACATTTGAGGTGCTGTCCACACAGGTAAAGCATTATGTGAATACATATTCACTCAGTAGAGGTTTTTATTGTTTTGATATTGAACACAACTTTGGAGGAGTGTCAAATGCTTTTTAGGAATCATGTAGCAAAGTAAAATAAATATCATATTTATTATTATCAGATGTGGGCATTAGAGTCCATTCAATGGTCCAAATACAATGTCAACATCCAGAGAATGAATTCCCTAGAGGTAATGTATAATATATATCTGAACAAATATTGCTTCCAATCAATCGCTTACATAGCAGTAATGAACACACTGATATTGTGAGGACAATTGGAATTCAATATATTGTTCAACTCTTTATCAGGGACTTTGAAAAAAAAAAAAAAGATTGGTAAAAATCCCAAAGACAAAAAATTTATTTTATGCCCTCAGCACTTTAAGACAAAGAGGCATGAGAGCTTCTCATGTAATAAAAAACAAACAAACAAACAAAAAAACCTGCATAGCCAAGAAAAGAAGTCCAGCAGTTGTCTGTTGAAAAGGTTCCACACATTTACTTGAAAACAGATGACTAGCCTGAATCAGCAAATGAATGACATGCAGCTGATTTCTGCAGTTTTGGGAAACTTTCGATCCTGCAAAATATAAGAAAAGGTCTAGTGAAAGAAATAAATTGCACCTTTTATTGCTTCAGGGGCATGATGCAAGAAACTTCAGGGATTTGCTGCTGTAAGCTCCTCTAAGCTTGTTCAGTCAGTTCTGAGTTTGACATATTGTAGCTGCCATTTGTTGTGTTGTTCAGCATCCTCATGTGTTCACCAACGCTATGCATACTTGGCAAAGAAGATTTCTGAGATTCTGCTTCAAAAAAAAAAGAAAAGAAAAGAAAATTCAGACTTGATAAATTATAATGCTGTCTAGACATGTTCACCTCATAACTTCCAGAGGAAAAAAGAGAAAAAAAAAGTTTTCTGGTGACTTCTGAGGTTTTAAACCCATTTTTCTAATACATTTTGACCTCTAATTCTTGTCTCCAAGCCTTTCACCTGATCTGTGATTGAGCTCTGTTCTTCTTCCTGATCTGTGTCCATGTTGGATGGATCATACAGACATACAAACCTCTAGAGTGACATAAACTCATTACGACTTCTAAAGACCAATGTGTCTCTTATTCTCTTTTACTCAGGTCATTCTTGTCTACAAATTAGACCAATTCTAGACTATAGATACTTTGCTAAATCCGTTTCTACTTCTTGAATGATTTATTTTTCAAAGGGGACTGCTAATACGTCCTATTTGTCAAAAAGATTACAGTTTGCTTTCATACTTAAAGATTTCATTTCATCAGCACATCTAAGACAGAACACAATCAGAGTGGATAACCCGTAGTCTTTTTTGAAGCTGCTTTGACATTATGAAATTATACATCCCTATTAATTTTAAAAATATCAAGAAAATCACTTCAAACCTTACAAAATCTAATATTTCTCCAGATCAGTGATACATTACCAATGCATTTATTGATTTTGGGCATAAGATAAGTAAGCCAAGCAATGAACTTGTAATTCTAATGATAACTGTCCACAAGTTATCTTGCCTCTAATTTCCTATTTATTTTCACATATAAACCTTTCAGAATTTTTGCAAACATCCACATTTTGCCATAAGCACAACTAATTTTGAAAAATGCAATTTTGAGTACCACAAATAAATGTAGGTAAAACAAATTAGGATGTAAATTAGATAAATCGATAAATTAGATGTCCATTTATGTTAAAAAAATAACTGATACTTTGTTGAATATGCCAGGGAGAATTAGGGCAGCTCTGAAAGCAAAAGGGATTCCAACCTGGTGTACCTATTAAAGGGGCCAGTGAGGATTATATACACAATTAAAAAAAAATAAAAATGGATGAAAGCCGCCCATTACCTTGAAACTGTCAAAAACAGTATGGTTTGAATGGCTCCTGTCCTTTAGACCTTAGGTTATACAAAAGAAGACATGTTTATGCCACAGAATGGACAGTTGCTTTTGTCATGCACTGAAGATAATGATCGGCTGACTTACACACTGTGTGGCATGAACAGGTAACAGTCTGATCCTGTCTCCAGATCTTCTAGTACCTGTGCTATTTCTGTCAATAAACGTGAAATCTTAAGCAACCGTCTTTATTGCAGAGTCTTTGAACTTTAAAGGAAAATGAACCCTGCCAAAGACAAGCCTTTGAATCCAAAGGTTTCAGAAATCTACAGAGACTGCTTGGGACCATAGATGATGTTGAAAAACTTCAAAAAGGGAAAGAAGATCTTCATCTTCTTATGCACAGGTGGCAGCTAGTATGTTCAAGCAAAAACACATCCCTTTAAAATGCTAGCAGGTAATGACAACAAAACAGATAAAAAGACAGTGAACAACAGTCTGCAAATTCTGCTTATAGATGAGGATGCATGGATATAGACTTCCTCCATCAAGACTCTCTCACCTATTTTTTTTATTTTATGACTACGTATTGTTACAATCAATTGTTACATTTATCTAAAGTTTAGACGGATGACTTTATTTTTTTTTTAAGTTTCCGAGACACAGAAACAAAATATGAGCAAATCCTAATCAGCAGGTCAAACCTAAAAGAAAAAAATGAAAATCTTAATAACCTTTATTTAACCAGATAAAACCCTCATTGAGATCTACAATCTCCTTTTTAATCTCTTTTTTTAGTTCTTTTTTAGTTCTCACTCTGGTGTAATGCACCTGGATCAAATGAAGGCTCATTAGATGGCCTAAGAAGAACATTGATATGCTAAAAAGGTTGTTACTACCACCAGAGAACTAAAACATGCAGGATACCGAATTTGGGAACCACTGAATTAAGCAAATATTTTTCACCACTATGGCACACACTCAGAGATTGCATAAAAAGCATAAAATTTTCATTAAAATATGGTCAGACAATCTTTATAGTATATTATAAATGTTCATTCTTCAACCAGATACACAATGACCATAAAAAACAGAGGTGCGCCATAGGGAATACGAGGAAAAACGAGATGACGGGAGTTTCTTTCACAAAATGCCTTCAATACTTTTCAGACTTAGATCCACATACAAAGCAAGATAGTATGTTGTGCATGTATGAAAGTGCAGCTTAAATACTTAAGTCTTTCCTTTTTTATGCAAATAAATGAAAGAAAAAGCACAGCAGAAAAAAAGATGTAATTACAGGAGGTCAGTCAGAACACTTGTGAGAACACAGTTCTCACAAGAACTGTATTCTCCTTAATTACATATTAAGGAGCGTCTACTTGTGATCATAAAACCCAGGAGAAGTGTTAATTAGTCTAAAGATTTAAAAGAAGTAAACTGTCATTAAATAAAATAAAACACACTTATAGATCAACTTTTTCTGATCACTCTAGTCTCTGGAATTTCAATGGGTTTTGTTCAATATCTCATAAAAAATATTTGCGACACAAGTTCAACAAAAGAAGAGTTACTGTAACTGTTGAGCCAATAATCATCTAGTCGTCCGGGAGCGATATTGGCATTTGAGAAAGTCATGGATGGATACCGCATCAACACCAAGTTTTCTATCCTCATTGTTGTTCATTTCAAATTACTGCACAGCTCTACGAATTTTAACATAAAGCTCCTCCAAGACTTAGCCATAAGCCTCCCCTAATCAAACCTCCAGAGAATGATGCCTAAAGCAAAAACAAAACACACACTGAGTTTTTTAGCTCTGCAACAACTCTAACATTGCAGCTCTATTTTCATTAAAGCAGAAAATGCATGTAAAGAAATACAATTACAAACATGATGCAAAATAAAGCAAGAGTGCAGACAGCTAATTACGAAGAGGAGCCTCTGCTGACAGTCTTGGCTAGATTTAAATCACAGCGTGTTGGGAGTTCGTTCTGACTAACTGTCGTAAAACAAACTGATAGATGACAGAGAAAATGATTATATGTCCTCACAGCTTTAATTGGCAGTTTAATTAACTCAACAACAGAATATATGGCGGACAGTAATGACGAACATCTTGCTAGTGCACATCAAGTTAACCACACGAGTCACAGGAGGGTATTGTTTCAAGAATTAATATTAATTAATGATGTTGTTTGAAACCTGTACAGAATGACGTGACATTGCTATAACTGCTAAAATATAGTTTTAAAAAGGGAATTGGATGTTAAGAAGAAAAATAAATAAATAATAAATAAAAGCAAGATGTAAAAGGATGGAGCATTTAAAAACTGGAACAGAATGTTAGAAGTAATTTACTTGGATATGATTAGTTTTTAGGTGCACATTTCTATCATTATGTCACCTTAATAATCTTTGCTTCCTTATTAAACAGGGTTTTTTTTAAATAATTGTCCTTAAATGGAAAGCATAGAAATAGACTGTTATGAATAGGCTTGAATTGGGCAATTTATTCTGAACAAAATTTAAGCAAAGGAAATATAACTTGTATCATTTCAAAAAGTTGCATTTTCTTAAAAACTGGTCTGCTTTGTTTAAACCACTTACATAATTCATGTTGTATAAATTTCTTTAAAACAATACATTTAAATTTACAAGTAAGACACTTTATCAAATGAATACATTCATCAAATTATTAAGGTAGTCCATTTAGAAGCTGTTTATTTCAGGTCTGTTTTAATAGATACATTATAAAATTGTATACATGTATATTTTCATTTAAAATAAAATAAAATATGTATTTAAAATAAAATACAAATTCAAATAAAAATTTTATATTTTTAAATTGTTTAATATTGGAATATTTAAATCTATACCAATATTAAACAAATAAGATTCAACAAGAGACAAATGTGCAGTAACTTCCAAGCTTCAAAATAACTTTTGCTATGAAATGTTGCCATCCATTCATCCATCCACCTGCAAAAACATTTACCTTTGAATGTCATGGTGTACACAGAGTAAACAACTAAACATGCAAATTAAATAATTATATGAGCTTTAATATTTTAAATTTTGGGATTTATAATTTCTGTGAGTAATTTCTGCCTAATTGCTGAGTACACGTTTCTAAAAGAACTGACCTTATTCACTTTCTCCAAAATTGCTATAGATTCAAATTATTCCACTGCTGATGGCACTTAGTGTTATTATTATTACAGTGGAATAAAATAAAAGCTATTTTAAATTAGGCTCCCTAGCATTTTGACGTCTTAGTGTTCGCTTTGCCACTTTGCCTTTTCATTCATTCGCCATTACTGCTAAATCCATCTCACAAGTCAGTGCTGCTGAAATGAGCCAGTACAGCTTGATGCTTCCACCAGCGGAGTCCTTCTGCCCAAATGATCTTCTGCATGCACGGCACCGCTTCAGTGAAATGTTCTCATCTTCCCAGACGCAAATAAACGACAAAGACACCATTAAGTGTCTGAACACATCCAGGTCTCCTGTTCCTGCCAATGTGCGGTGAGCTTTACTTGAACAAAGAACACTCTGTATTCATAAATGTGTTGTCACTGGCACAGGACTGAACCTGTACTATATAGCTGGACCAGACAGTTAATGAGTTGCATTTATATTAAATATGTGTTTGTAATGAAAACAAAAAAGTTGTGTCAGTTTAAAAGCACTGCTTAACAAGCAAATAACTTTGATACTTATTTAACTTTACTTTTTTAACAAGTTGCAGTATAATTAAACTTTGAAAAAACAAAGAGAAGCAATTTCAAGATATGTTTTCAAGTTTCCAAAATGCCTTAGCACAAAAGATTGGTATGTAGTACAACTACGAACAATTTGCAATCCACTTTAAAATAAATCACTCTTTCTGTGTAAATATTTCTTTATCTCCATACATATCTGTATCTCTTCAGAAAACAATATAGAAGTATATAAAATGAATAACTATACATATTTATCTATCAAAGTATTTCAATGCCAGGGCAAAAGAAAGTGATTGTGGTGAAGTACACAAGACAACATAATTTACTAAAACAAACAAAATGAAAGCAGGTTGGGATAAAGTGGCAGTATGATTCCAATGGGAACCGGTATTTCTAACTGGAAGACAATATTACTTTCCCAGGCAGTTTGGGGTGCAATCTGGAGTATTGCGAAAAGGTCAAGAATAGGTCAGATGAACCAGACCACAGAAGGACTTTAACAAATAGATGTTATTCTATGATGTCTCTGTTTTGCAGTGCTATGTTGAATTTTCTTTTTTATCTGTTGTATATATATTGGTAAATCACATGCTCGATTTTAGCACAAATACAAAGCACAAATACAGGAAGCTTAGCGTTAACAGAATGCAGATCAATTCCCATGTTTCACCATTACTGGGGACAAATGCAAACAGCTCAGACATTATCTCATAATAAGTAGGATGTTTATATGTCCTCTTAAAATCACTCCTCCCTTGGTACATACTTCTCAGTAAGGGGAATGAGACAGCAGAGGAAAATAGAGCAATATAATTCAATGTTGTGTCTGGCAGAGACCATTTGTTCATTATTGTGGTTCAGACTTGTTCAAATGTGACAGCAACTGTTATTTACCTCCAGACAGAAAAATTGTGAAAATACCCGTTCTACTCAGCTTTGTCCGTTCCTCACCATCACCACTAACAACTATAACAGCTCTCCCATAAAATCTTAATGCAACAAGCTGCCTTATCAGACAGGGATGAAAACTTTCTTGCATACATACAACTAAAACCAGATATGAACTGTACAGAAAAACACGTAACCATGTTTTTCTCACTACCTGGCACCAAATCAGACCAAAGACTTTCTATTTTAGACCAGTTAGAAGTATGCCCATTTTTTAAATTATTTTCCTAATGCCAGACAAATGACAATTTCAAAAGTTTTTTTTTTTATTATTATTTTTACTTTTTGCAAATTCCTAAGATTAAACCTTTTTGTAGTTTTGGTACTGTTGCATTTTAATCTCTGTAACTTGTGTCAAACATGTTGGGTATCCTTCAAATAACTTGACAATGATATGCTGGAATGTTGGTCCTTTCCTCCTGACACAACTGAGTCAAGAGAAATGGAAACAAATAAGGTTTGTAGACCACCTTGTTTAGACACACCTTTTCAGTTCTGAAAACAAATGGGATTGAGATTAGGGATTTGTAACAGACTCCAAAATATGGATGCTGTTTTTCTTGCAACACTTTGTAGCTATTTTGGCTTTGGTAAAAACCAGCCCCTTATTCTACAATTCGCTTTGTACAGAGTTTCTTTTTTTTTTTTTTTCTCTCATAATGTCAAAAAAGTAAGCAGTGTGTTGAGCTGATATTTTACAACACATTCACATGTACTTCCTTTATGAATTAATCAGAAGCTTGCAAACCCATGAAATAATCAGTTTTTACAAATTGGTTAGAGGGTTGTGTAGAGAACCATTTGTGTAAAAATATATTGACAAATTAATAAATAAAATCTTTGCAAATCATCTCATAATTGTGGCATTTATAGAACAGAAATAATTTTAATAATCCTAAATTACCTTGGGGGTTTGTTAGAAAAGGCTTTGAACAGTGGATAGACTGACCCATCACCAATGCAAGATTTTAGTGAAAAATTAACACAATGCTGAATGGAAATATATCTTGTGACATTGTAGAAGCCTATCAAAACTATTCCACAGCAAATGTGTGCCCTAATCAAAGCTAAAGTATGTAAATATAGATGTATGTATGAATTTATGTGGGTGTGATCTGTTTTAAAGCCAAACTATGAAAAAAAATATGTATGACTTATAGTCTGGAAAATACTGTGGATCTTCACCAGCTGCTGTCTATTTTGAGTGAGATCATCCCACCCAAAAATAATAGTTAAATCTTCCAACAACCTTTCAAGCTGCTGGAACAACTCAAAGAGTCTTGAAGGCTGAGTGTCTACTACAGACAAAAAAAAAAAAAACACATTACTGTAGCAATGTGCTTTTTCCCCTAGAATGACTCATGATATTCCTGCCTCTACAGGCAGAGAAGTCTGTTTGTCTTATCTCATGACATTTCTGGCAGCTAGAGACCAGCAACCACCCTGTCAGCTTCACAACAAGAAAGGAGAACTTGTGCGACTAATGCTGGCCAGAGGCCTCATGTTCAACAGTCTTATCAGCTGTAACATTGACTGTTAAGCTTCTGGTACAGCTGATTGATTAAGTGGTGCAATCAGTGGTGCATCAAGCTGTCTTAGAATTTAATTAAAGCCACGTTCAGACAAGCACTGCTTTCCAAAAATCAAAGTAAAACAGAGCATATCAGTGTCATGTCTGAACTGCTCTCCTGCCACATATTTAACACATTCATAGAGTTTGTTGAGGTGATGCAAACAGAATTTTTAGTCAGCCATCAAACCATAGCTTTTGTTGTTTATATTTTTTTAATTGATTTTTTAATGGATCACTGATGGTTTCAGGGATATTTTATTTCTATAGAAAGGGATTCAGTTCATTTTACACGTGAGGACAAAATAGTGTCAGTGTTTTGTTCTCAGACAGACAACCCTACAAGAGTAGGATTAATAATTAAAAAATAAAATTCACATAACCATTTTGTTAGGGTTCCACCCAGTACACACAGAGATTAAATTCTGAACAGCACACAGAACAAAAGAGAGTGGTAATAAATACAGAATCCATAGCACTGGCCCATTGACATTATGTGGTAATATGGAGGAGGAGTTTCCCACAGCTGAAATCCATGTAATGTCAAGGAGATGTAACAGAATGAGTGGAGCAGCGTTCTTCCTCTTTTCCTGCAGCAACCGGTCCATAGGGGGGACATATGTGTGAACATCTTGATCTTGTTGGCCGAGTAAAAGACTGCATCTTTGAAAAAGAATCTTGGATAGAGGGAAAAGTGCAGTCTACTGCATATCCGGAGACAGCATGTTGGCCAAAAATAAGATCATCACCTGAAACTGTCTGAGCCCCTGCAGAAAGAATCTGAGAATATATTCTCCAAGAAGTCAAGTCTCTCCTCTCATTAGACATGCTGAACCCTCACACCAACCAGTAGGCCGAGAGCGGTCATCATGTCTCTCTGTCCAGTCGACATTATTAACCCTACATGATTCACTAAATTGAAGTATCAATTGAGATCTCTGAGAAAACTGGGGATTCTTATCAGCCATGCAAAACAATATGTGTGTTTATGTTCTCATACAACAATTTTCTGAAGATCTAAAAATATTCTTTAAAAGTAAATATATGTCATTGAACACCCAAGTTATCTTCCTGCCTTTACTTATTCTCTGTTTTCATAAGTTTTAATTTTTCATAGCATTCACTGAGCCATTTTTCCCCTCCATTATCATTATCTAATAGCCACATCAGTGGAGCATTAATCAACATTTTCTGTCTATTTTCTGACAAGGCAGACCATTTTCCCAAACACTGCAAGCACATAGCCTTCTTTGTTCTCCTGCTCTATAAGCTGGTGGGTAAAATTTGACACCTTGCAAATTGGAATGAAAACAAAATTACGAAACAGCTGGAAAAGGATCAACAAAGGTACAGTGGGTGGCTTTGTAGAAGATTGAATTTAAATGGCCTGACACTCAACAGTGGTGATGGAGAGGAGTAAAGAAAATCCTGGGAAAGAGTCTATAAAGCTAAAATTCATCAGGTGTATCCATTTCTACAGAGCAAACAATGCTTCCAGCTCAATCTGGCACAAGATGGAGAGGAGAAAATTGGAAAAGCTTGTCAAAGATGCGAAGAGAAATGTAGCCATCTCTCTTTCTGTCAGCTTCCTTTCCTCTACCCAGACAGGTAATATTAGATACCAAATGGGGAATATTGCATTTGTGATAGTGATCCTCTGATCACTTCTGTCAGGCTAGAAAAAGCTTTTTATAAAGAAAAACTGAAAATGAAAGTTGAGCCAACAAGAAGAGAAAAAGGTCAGTGTGGAAATGAAAAAAAAAAAAAAAAAATATTCAAATTCTCATGCAAACCATCCCTGCTTTCTTCAGATAAATCATCCCCAAAAAACTATTCAGGATATCTTTTCCTTCACCATCAGATATTGAGTACTACATGCAGAAATTTCCACTTACAGAGGGCATGGTAAATTCACCCCGTCAAAGTCTCCCGCGAGAAAATCGGCTGTGATTAAGAGAGTTCTATCAAAGAGCCTTTGTGCCAATTAAAAATTCCTTCAGTGCTGCAAACTGATTATTCTGCATCTACACAGTGAGTAAAGTAATCCAAGTTTCAACAACTCCGGAGGGTTTTAGTCCTTTTTAATCTGAATCTAAATGAATTCCCCCACATCTGGTGACGTCGACAAAGAAAAATTGCATGCGTGTGCTGCATGTGCTGTGGTGTTAAGCGAATTGACAGGGAAGCACTTGACATGTGAATGCAAATTCACACTTTTGTACACAGCTTCAATCAACGGTTGATTTCCATGCAAACATCACCTTTCTTTGCATGGCAATAAACAAACTTTATTTACTTGTTCTTTTGTTACACCACAAAGTTTGACTGCTGCTGTAGCACATCAGCCTTTGGGCAAAATAAATATTAATGAATCAAAATATTAATATGATACACAAGAGAACAAAAATAAATATATATACAGAAACAAAAACAGAGAAGAACTTTCATTGCAACATTTTGTCTGTACTGACTATACCACCAATGTGTATGCAACGAACTCAGCTAGCCATGACAAAGCAAAACTCCAGACTTGTCTGGATTGAGCCTCACTTCAGATCTCATACACCAGATATGGGGTCCTACTCTATAATCACAAACACTCAAATTGGTTTAACTATGATGCAACAGAAAAAAAGGGGAAAAAAAGACTATAAAAAGCATCTTCAGCCTGAATATCTCATTGAATGAACTTTTTTTTTTAATACTTCTGCTCTGGAAGTAAAAGTTAAAACATTAACTTTGCTGTCTGTGGCATGTATGGCAAATAATAAGCGTTATTGATGGATACTGGGCATGTTCATTCTGGTCATTGTAATCTTTATATGAAGCAGAATCTTAACTCATATTTGTCATTTGTTATGTCAGAAGGAAAACTGTTGAATTCATAAGGAGAGTGATAGAAGTGTTTTAAAAATGTTTCTTTGGAAGAATAATTGTTACAGTCACATTGCTTCTAATGCTGCCATCGTATCAGACAAACTGTTTAACTTTGTTACATTTAAAAATCAAAAGTTTTTTTTACGCTAAATAGATCTGAAAAGCTTACCATCCACAAAACAGTTATGTGAGGGAATCCCTGATATCCCTGTCCCCAGTAATGCTCTCATTCCCAGGGATCCTGAGACATTCAAGGGTAAAAATCATATAAAGTTTCTTAAGTAGGTCTGGGTGTGTGTGGAAGGCCTCCAAAAGGAGGGATCCATGAGCCATCCTGATCAAATGCCTAAGCCATGTCTACTAATTCATTTTAATATGGAAGTGCAGCTGCTCTACTCTGAGATTCCCTGAGATGACAGTTCCTACCACTGAGGATGAGTCACCCTGGATGTGTCTGGAACCTTCTTTCAGTGACAATCTATATCTTATGGCCACAGGTGAGGGTTGGAATGTGGTCGAACCACTATTAAATGTCATGTTTTGGCTCTTTTTTCACAACTGCAGACTGAAGTACTACCTGGGCTCTGGTGCTACATGCAACAATGTTTACTAAACTTCTCAAAATATTTGGGGACATGCTATTTAATGTGGCAATAAAGTGACGCTTGTTACAGTAGGTGCACAACAAGGGTATATGGAAACATTATTTTTGCATTTCTTATGGCCTTGAAATGAAAACAGGACAACAGCATGAGATTTTTTTAGAGCTTCCTCTAAAACCAGTAGCAATTTAATACATTATAATGATCAAAAAATTGTAAGAACAAATATAAGTTGCTTAAAATACAAAACATTTTTGTACACCTCACTGAATGCATTCAGTACTATTTGAAGCCCGCTACAGTCCAATACTCCATTCTTATTTGATGGTGATATGACTAGGCAGCTATTATATACATCTACTCTGAACACTTCATTTCTGTCACCAAGTACTCAGACAGCCAAAGTTAGACTGGAACTTAGCTCCCCTCTTGACAAACACTCGAGTCACCTTGTTTACAACCATGCTCAGACAGCTCTCTTAAACTGATAAGAGATAGATGATACACGGAGCATTGCAGTGAAGAAGTCTTTGCTTTGTGAGGAATAGTTACGGTAATTTAAGTGCCTTTCAAAGACTCCACATCAACAGAAGGAATGGTATCAAAGCTGACAGCCTTTGCACAGACCAGGGGTTAATGCACTCTGGCTTGAGATCAGCATTAAGTAATGACATTGCTGTCTGTCCTTTTTCTAGCAACCCTAACGCTTATCAAAGTGACTAGTTTAGAAGAGCCCGAAGGAAAAGACTGCAATGAATAGATGTCTTTGCCTTTCTAAGTTTTCAATATAAACTAGTATTTTCAAATTTTCATGGTAAATAGACCATGTAATAAGTGTTTATAGAATGAAGCAGAGGACTTGTTACATAGAAATTTTGAATTTTTGACCAATGTTTTAAAATTAGTCAAGCATAGTTTGTCTCTGATCTGTTGTTTGTTTTGTAGATTTTATCAAGACAAAATCAACAATCCCCCAAACAAGCATCCACAAGCACCTATCTGTAAAGACATAACATGAGACATAAGGAAAGCAAATTTCCTTTTATCTAGAATCATTTGTACTTTTCTTGTTGTTTGTTCACTTATCCGCACATTTTTAATAAAAGTCCTTCTGATAAGGTGTTTGCTTGAATTTTGAATGGCTGCAACAAAACATCCAAATCATAGGTGAGAACATTTTTTTAAAAAGGTTCTCACATATGAATTTTTAAGAACAATTTTCTGGCTTATCCTAGGCAGGTTTTCATGGCCCAGTAACTGAACAATACTGTTCATGAAGTACATTTTTGCTATAAAGGTCAGACTTCAATTGGCTGGTGTCACATCTGTGATAGGTCACGCCATGACTGCTTGACTAATACCTCCTAATGAGTTCAGTTTCTCATGGGACTCCTGAATATTTGTTTTTCATCCACTCTTTATTCAGAAAAGATTATCAATGTCTTATACTTATTTTCTGAAATTGCTGTGGATTCTGCTTCAGAGGCCTCAGAAAGAAGCAATGATATTTAAATAAACTGTCTTTACCTCGCATGATAAAATAACTGGACGTGCAGATACATTCTCATCATTTAGCAAAATCCTCCAACTTTAATGGAAGTCCAAAATCAAACAAATTTCTGAGTGTGCAATTAATTTGATTTAAATATACCTCACATCAGACATCCAAAGCTGTCCTGTCTTTCTACTTGTAATTCAGTTACACCTTTGCCATCCTCCTATGACTCCAGCTGCTGCCTGCAGAGATTTGGCTTGGTAACAATGGTAACTAAACCAATCTGGTAGCTAAACTAACCTGGTTTAGTTACAATAACCAAATGAATAGCGTATTCTTCCTGACACCATTGTCACAACTGGACAAGTTGAAACCACTTCTCCCGTCTTCTGACAGAATCAACATCTGCATGACTGGAGATTTTTTTATTTACCCTGAATACAGGGTAAACAAGTTCAGAGTTGGAGCTCCATGTTGTAAGACTAGTATCTCTGAAAAGAATGTGTGTTTGCTCCTGGGAGTTTTTTCTTCTTCTGAACTGACAACCAGCAGTGATGGAAATTCTTTTTGTTTTTGCTTGTCGGTGTCAGCCCATGCTTCGATGTGTTTAGATGCCCCATAGTAGTCACACTTGTCTACCTTCAAGCATCACTGTCTCAAGGGGAAGTGATGATATAAGAATTTTAAAATAAATAGCTCTTACATTTTAAAGGCTGAACATAAGGAGGCCTGTGCCCTCTCATGATGGCAAAATGCTGTAGTTAATCTGCACAGCCTGAGGAAGTATTTTGCATTCTTCTGTCCAAATGGTGCCCACAGTGGGTCTAATGCTGATTTGTGACAGTCATGAGAATGCTGCTGAAATCTTTCATGAGAAAAACACTAAATGAAACTGCACAAATTGTGCCAAGAAAATAATACATACCAAAATTGTCTTCTTAAATCGCTCCTTCGGGGTACATATGTATATTTTTACACATGATCCACAGTGAAAGACTAAGAGAACGTATAGAAAATGCTTGGCATGCTGGTCTATAAACAGCCATCAAACAGGATATATAAGCATTACTAAATATAATCCTACAATACTGTAAATAGCCCAGAGGAATGGTTGTATAGTAAATCTGGGCTCAAGGCAAAGCAGCAGCTTCAACTTTTTTGCTTATTTTATATTTAGTTTAATTTCTCTGAAGTCCGTTTGCACTTTCAGTGGCTGACAGTAACCACAAAACTACAGACAGTTGGCTTTGTAAGAAATATGTTTTTGCACAACCAGGCAGTATTTTACCCCACTTTGTTTCAGTGTTTTACTGCTGGTATAAGGTCATCCTGCTCTCTCTGTGTTGCCATCACTCTGTAAAAAAAGAAGAGCTGAACAATTGCAGGAAGACATAACATACTGCACAGTTACACACAGTTGAGAAGTATTAAGGTATGTGCAACAAAACAGCAATGATAGAAATAAAAGACATAATTTATTGAAGAAGACAATAGACTGGAAATGCACACTGTTATCTCACAATGTGATGTCAGTTCATGCAGTACACAGAATCAATGATTGCTCAGAGCAGGAGTCTGCCTCCAAAAACTGGAAATTATCCAAAAATGTATTTTTTATTAAGATGTTTTCCTTTGTGCTTTCATAGTGACATCTGATATGCAAATCAAGAGCAACTCTCGCATGCTGACCTTTACACCTCAACTTGCTCCTTAACATTCCCATTAGTTACCAGCAGTTATCTTGCTCATTAGCTGCCTATGATATGCAGCACTGCTTCTCTTTCACACTGGGGCTCGGTTTCAGCAGAATAGGTGATGGATGAACTGAATTAACAACATAACCTGTGCCGATCATTATGGCCATCCCATAATAAAAAGCACATTATTTCTTATTCGACTCAGCCGACTGGTCTTGTTCTGATGGATGTACTCAGGCCTATATAAAGTTTTGGCAATGAGACAGGGGGCAGGAAATTGAAATAGGTATGGACAACTTTGTCATTAGCTAACAGTTCAAGACAAAGTTCAGAACATTTTAGAATTAAGCACTATGACAAAAAAAAGACTTATTAGTGACAAAGGGATATTAATAGGAGTCCAAATGGTTTTCAGTCTGGCGTTAGGGCAATGAGTCTTCTAAATGACAAAATGGGCTCTTGACGAGACTGGATAATGGCAGCATATATAAGTTATACAGTATTTAACAAAGGGAGACTATCCATATTTCAAAGGGAAGATGTTGATGATCAAAATTAAAGTCTCTGCAAGTGAAATTATCTTACAGTTTGTGAAAGAAGGCAAATAATTAGCTCAGTTGTTTTAAAAAAAGTCAAGGACAAGTAAAAGATTTCTTTGTTGTGATTAACAAGAGTTAAAGTGAGAAGGAGGCATTCAGTAGAAAAGTGATAATTATATTGTTGAACACACTATTTTTCTTTTTTTTTTCTTTTACTATTTTTCATTTGTGGCTAAAGCAAAAATGTCTGCAATGATGGGATAGATGTCCCATGGCTCAAGAATGGCAGGTTGTGTCACCGGCTTCTATAAAAAACTTGCCAGACAGATCAATCCTAATAAAGAGGCTGTGAGTATCCTGCTGTTTATCAGCCCAGCATTCACCCAGGGATCCAGACCACCCAGGCGAGGCAAACTCTTCCAATTGGATTTCATTTAGGCTCATGTTAGGATAATATAGAGCTAAAGTGAATGAGGACAAGTTTTAGCAAAAGTGAGAAATGAAGTCAGAATTCAACTAAAGAGTGAGAGGAGAAAAAACTAAAAGAAATAATTATTTTCTTTGTCGTGGTTATGAAACATAATTGAAACACATTATGCGGCAACATCATTCTTTAGTTCACAGAGCTAATGTTCAGTATGCTTCCTTTCAAATCAAGGTTATATGAATCAGAATGTTAAAAAAAAACGTGCTAAATAACTTCTAATGAAGGACATGTGAAGAATGACAATGTCACAAACTAAGTATTCTGGAGAAATTTACATTGTTTAAAATGGTTACTAGAAACAAGTTGTTAAGACAATTGATTGTTTAACAGATTAACTGCAAATACTACAAATCCAGTAACTTTTGCTGAAAAGAATTTTTGAAGAAAGAGTGACTCAAATCCTGACTAACATCACAAGTTTCAACTCCACTGCTTTCGCAAATACCAGGCCAACTAATGTGTGTTGAATACTGGATAAGGAAATGTTGGCAGTCTTTTGAAAATCTCTCATAAACATCTGTAAACTCTACAGGGAACACAGAGATGGCTATTAATTATGCTCTCTGTGCTAGTTATCCTTCCGTCCCTTATACAACACACAGGGTACACCCTGTACAGGTCGCCAGTTTATCGCCGGCCTATGCTCGTCATGCTGTGTTAATATAAAATGCTAAAGACTGATTTAAAAACTGCAAACAAGATAATCATATAATCATTGTTTTATTTATTTATTTTTTTTAATTGAGAGCATTAGTGTACAGTACAAGGCACAATTGCCTGCAGCCTGCACAGGGCTGGTGACTAAAAGAGGAAGATAATACAAACTTCCTTTCTCAGCAAGCAGAAATATTGTTTGAATAATTCCTCCTATCAGTTTGCAAAATAGGAACACTAATCAATTCTAGATTATACAAAAAGCCAACTATCAACTAACAGAAAGAGCAGCCACAGGTTTTTTTTTTTGGTTTTTTTTTGTAGAAACAGTAGATCTCCCATACTAACCATTTTTAAAATGTTGCCTTAATTGCATCTGGCTTTACTTCATCTGTGTTGGGGCTGAGCTTCCCACAAAAACAGCATGATCAACAAGTTATTTATATTAAAGAAAAGTAAAAACCTTCACTAATGATGTTTTGATTTACTGAAGCAAAGATGATGCTCCCTATCTGCAAAAATGTAAGGTTAAATTAAACTTCAGCATGTATTAGAGTTAAGTATTTGGCAGTTCTATGACCTTTTAGGAGCACCCTGAGGAAAAAAATCCATCTGCCCTGTTTAAATACCAACTTAATCTTTTTCTTCAGAAGGATTTTTCACATGTTTGAGCCACACTGACTGGGACACTTTGAAGTCTTTCTAGCGCAATAACTCTGGAGGTAAAGAGTTCTTGCATGACATACTTTATGAGTTTAATCATACTATATATGTCAAGAACTTTAAATCATTCACATTGTTGCTTAAGACTGTAAAAAAAGTCTAAACTGTTACACATTTATAATGTATATAATGTATAACATTGTAAATGTTGCACATTTATAATGTGTAACATAACAAAGTAAAAACCTAAACCAGTCAGCCACAACAAAGGTGGGAGACTGACTTCAATTACTGTTGAAGACTCCTTTACTTTCTGATCAGAAGAGATTTCACTGCTTGTATCTAAACGAGATTCAGATTTTTTCTGCAAGCATTTCATCCTACTTGATATGTTGCATGGGGAGCAAAGAAGAAGGGAAACTAAATAAAATATAGCTTTATGTGAAACATGTACATTGTATGAGCTTACAACTGCTGTCTCATAACTGACGCTGTGAGCACTTGAACTTTAATCTCTTGAGTATGTTGCTATCTACACAATACTAAGTGATTGTAAAACAAGTATAAGCTTTAAAGAGCCCTTTTAATAGAGCCACAATTGTAAAGTCAAATCCTCTTAAGAAAAAAGATAATCAAGATCAGTTCAAATTATGTAAACCAATAAGCACAGCCAGACCCTGAAAATAAAACGTAACTAGCCATGAATAATATTTGTAGCTGTTGTCATTGGGTAAAATATTCTGTTCAGCATGAGTGAATATTTATTTTGAGTAAATCCCTGTGATTACAGCTCAGTGTGTCAACCAATTCATCATCACTATGGGAACATGGGGCTGAAGCTACATCCCATATACCTTACTAGCCGTGATCAATGTTTGATTATCATTGCTATAATAGCAATTTAGCACACAGGCGCAAAAAGGCAGTTAGGACA
>CAEFZX010011352.1:0-13935 GCA_903066825.1 Alfaro cultratus
ACATGCTCAGTATCTCCATTTAGAATACAAATAGAGTAGGCCTTTCTCATGGTGACATGCATTAATTAAATTTTTGCTTTGTTCTTTTTTTTGTATACATTTTTAACAGTGTAATTCTGTAAAGACAAAATATGTCTGGTGGTCCAGCTCTGATTTATTTATTTTGCTAAATTGCGGATTTGAATATCGTAATACTTTCCTATAACAAAATAGACCTGCAGATAGAAATTACTAATAAGATATATTACATATGCATAGTTGCATGTTCTATGTAGAGATTTTCCTTAGCTTTGATTGCATGTCTCACAATTTTGTAATTTATCATTGTTCATTAAACTCTGAAAGCTGTGTGACGTTGTTAATATTCTGTCCTAAAATGCGATTAGATGGGCCCTTTTTTTTTTTTGAGCACCTGACCCTTTAGTGGTCTCTGCACGGCCCTGTTGTAGAGGACAGGATGGTTACATAACCGAACAGAATGATTTATTGTCCCTCCACTCCTCCCAGTCTCAGTCATCTCATTATTTCCAGTTCAGACTCCAACATCAACCCCAGTTCGCCTTCACTTCACTTCGCTTCGGTCGCTTGAGGTGAAAATAAACTCAATCTGCCTCTGGAACATTTCAGGAGTCATTTATCTGAGACTCGGTCTGGTTGAAGATTAGAGTCTACTGCCCTCCAGTGGCCACAGCTCAGTATTGCATGCTGGCACGGCGAAGAGCTACTCAATAAATCCCGAAGGAGACACTCCAATAAGGCATAACATTATGACCAGCATGGTCTCTTAGATCTTATAAATGTGATGATCCCCTCAGAACAGGAACAGCCTTTCAACATATTTTACTTTATGAAGTAATAAAGATGTCAGAGTGCAGCAGGTTGACGATGAATTAGCTCTGAATGTGTTAAAGTTTTCAACTTTGTCTTCTGATTAAAACATCGTTGAGTCCATGGATGGAGTTTGTTCTCGTTATGCCTTAAATAAAATAAAAAAAACAACATAATATTGTTATGTTCCATGGGGGGTTGAACTTTAAATTATCTTCTGTGTTGATTTATTTATTATTTGTTTTGTATTTGTTTTCTTGTATCTTGTAATTCAGTTCAGTTATTCTCATGGTTTGTGTGTTGGATTTTATTTAGCCCTTCTCTCCTCCTCATTGGAGCAGCAGAGATCAGAACTGAATTTTGTCTTATTCCAAATCTCATTAATTTCATAATTAGAGTCAATACGCTGCAGGCCTGCAGTTGGTTCATCGGTCTGATCTCTTCAGAGCGGTGAAGCCAGTCATTCAGTCACCGCTTGTGATTCATGCTTTCATTTAGTTTTAGCATGGAACCGTTCTGTGGCCTTGTTCTGTGATTGGCCGCCCCACTGATCCTACACAGAAGAAAGTGGGTCAAACAGTGAATAGATGCTGAATGGAGAACATTCATCTCCTCCAGTAACTCACCTCCAGGCCGTCCAGCAGCTCATTAGGCTGGTCATCCTTAGAGGTCTTCTGATGACAAACAAAGACTGTCTGAACAGTAATTACAATGTTTGAATCCATTTGTCCAAAGTCCATTACTTATTCAAAAGTGAAGATTGTAAATCATTAGGCTCATTACATAAGCTCCGTTTGTGTTACTGAAGCTGGACAAGATTGTGCTAATCACCTCCATTTGAATAACTTATTAGCTGGTAAAGCTACTTCTATGCAGCCTGGAAAGTTAGGAGGAAGAAAGTCTCTGAGATTCCTAGAGGTCATGACCCAAGACCTCATTATGCTTAGCAACTTCAGACTGTGACTGGTTTGCAAACTCCAGTGTGAATGAATCACACTGGATTTTCTCCCAAAGATCTTCTATTTTCAGATGTTCATGATCACACCAAACCTTCGACCAAAGACCTGGAACGATTCATTTGGACCAGGTCAGGATGCAGAACCAGCCCAGAATATTTCACACAAACTTCCACCTGTTGGGGAGAACATGCAAACTCTGCATGTTCTCCTGCAGGCCGGGCTTAGAGTCCAAGACCTTCTGGCTACAGCTGCAACAACGACATCTGCAAATGAGAAAAATTATTTACTATTAAAAATTCTGATATAATTCAACCAGTTGAAACTTTACATGTTATCTCGTAGATATGGTGAAACTCCAGGGTACATTTTTTGTTTTTGGTGGAAGTAGAGGCATTTATTTCCACTATTAAGGAAATTAACCCCAGACAACTAATAGTTTGTATGTGAGCTGCCTGTTCTACATTTGCTGCTACTGGTGTTTTTATTTTACAATTAATCAAATTATTTGTAATAAAAGTTAATTTACTTCATTATTTCAGTTTAAAAACGGAAAAATTGAGGCTCATGCAAAATCCTCTCTAAACTTTTTCCTTCCACTCAACTTTCCACCAACATGCATGTTAAAAGCATCCTGTGAATATCCATGTTCTTTAGTGATTGGTTGTGGAGCCAATTCACTACAAATATCACCTAAAAGTCTTTTATAACACAGGAAGTTCAATTCATGTACAGAAAAATCTAATCTAATAAATCCATTATAATCCAATCATGAACACAGATTATAATTTAGTTTCATACATTTCAGTTTTTTATTTGTTACAATAAAATGCAGTTAAATTCAGTTTATATTACCAGTTGGTAGAAAAGCAACATTTTGGCACTGAATCATTTTATTGATTTTATTCTGAGGTTTTCATTACCTGAAGCCTGAAAGACTGGAATATATTACTGCATTAAACTAATCAGTAACTGAAAAAGAAATACATTCAGAGATATTATATGTTACTGAGATGCACCAATACAACATCAATCAATACTTTGATCGCAGTTATTTTAAATATGCATGTAATAAGAATACTACACTCCCATTAATATTTTTATTGTATACATTCACGTTCCTTTTATTATTATTGGAGCCACATAATGAAATTTTGCTCAATATGTATATTTTAAATGTAGAATTATATGAATAACAATAAATCTGTATGTCTAATGTGTGAGTGATATTAATGTGGGACGTATGAATGTTTCATTTTCCTCGTCCAGGAAGCGTCCAGCCTGAATGAAGGATTAACACCACAGCCGCCCTGACATTTACATATAAATGAGAAATTTTCATCGGAACTAACTAAAGGGTTCCTCTAAAGGTAACCGGCATTTTGATTCAGAAGCTCTTAGAATAGAATAGAAATATACTTGTGAAACTCATGTGTCACAACTAAGAGTGAAGGGGAGAATGCATTGTCATACAAAGGCTGAATAAATCAATCAATCAATCAATCAATAAAAGTGAAAAAAAGGAATAAGATTGTTCATTAAGGAAAAGTTTACAACTTAAGAAAAGAATAAACCATGTAGTTATTAAAAATATGTATTCTAATAAAACGCATGTGCAGCTTTTTTTTTTTTAAAAAGAAAATGTGTGCACAAAAGCCAGGAATATATTATTTACAGAGCATCAGCTCATTCCTGCTGATGTGTGTCTGTAGTTCCTACCTGTGGTTAAAAAGGCTCCAGGAGGCTCCAGCCCAGGGGCCACATCCCTGTAAATCCGGCCCTGGCGGCTTTATTGATGAACTGATCTAATTGTTCTTACATAATAAAACTCAATAAAATCTCAGTCAGACATTTGAATAAAAACCTACAGATCAAATGTATGAAGTGACTGTTTCCTGTGGTGCTTTTATTGTGAAGGCAGAGAGGCTGGTTTCCGCTCTCTGTCCGCTCCAGTGCAGCTCCGCGCTTTGCGTCCAACCCAGGAAAACAAACCGTACATGTTGGGTTGCCAGGTCGGGCAGGAATCCGCCTTCTGGACTGCGGCTGTGATGCCGCTCCGCTCGGGAGGATTCTGGAACCGGATCTGGTTTCTGATTGGAGCAGAAGGATCAGCTGGACCGGATTCCCAAAACGCAACAGATCGGAGGAATAAACGAGTCACGAACAGCAGCGAGGAGGATTTATTGATCCGGGTTTAACGGAGCAGGAGGCCGATGGCGGCTGATTATTGATTATCAGCCGAAAGGTGATCGGTTCCGATCTGGGATCAGAAACCCGGACGCTTCCTGTTCATGATTCCCACCTTGACGGGATTGTGGCTGGTCTGAGATCATTGGCTGCAGGCTGGGAATGAATCATCATCATCCTCAGTAGCAGCGGGGGGTCCGGGATGCTGTCACTGCCTCCGCGCCCTTAATAAGCCGCGCACCGACCCGCCCAGGCCCGCAACCCGCTTCAGCCGCAGCATGGAGGAAATCCTGAGGAAGCTGCAGAAAGACGCGTCTGGGCACAAACACAAAGCCGTGCGGGATGCGTGCGTGTGCGCCTGTGGTGAGTGTGCGTGAGGATAATCTGCGTCCCGGTTCACCTGCCGGTGAGTCGGAAACAGGGCGGGAAACAGCGGGGGTCCGTAGCGGGACCCCTGGATTCACGAGGCCACTATCAGATCTGGACTCAGTGTTTACACCAGAACTGGAACTGGAACTGGTTCCAGTGTTTGTTCTGCAGATGGTTTCCAAACAGACTGGTCCTGATGACCTGCTGACGTGGTCAACTCCTCCACGCGCCACTCATGCGTGGATGTTTACCTGCAGGAGCAGAGCTGACTGATTACCCAAGTGACACACACAGGCCGCTGGGGGGCGCTGTGCAAACCCCTTCTGTTCAATACTTTAAAATTCAGTAAAAAGTATAAATCAGTTTTTAGACATTTCTTATTTAAGTCCATTTCAGATAAAATGTAGCTAAGTTTAATTTCTAATAAATTTTCTGCAGATATTTTCTGTTTTAATGAACGTTGCCTGGTAACCTGGTAACCTGGTAACCCTGCACCCCAAATTTGAAATTCCCACTTGGAGAGTTGAAGGTTTGACACCAACTCTGACCTCAAAGTCCAACATGGCCGCCGTGTGCTGCTAGCTACGGTACCGACCTGTTTATTTACACTTCCTCTGAGCTCCATTAGCGAACATGTTGCTTTACTGTTTGTCTGGATGAACTGCAGAGTAATCAGAGTTAGAACCTTGAATTGGATCCATCAAACTCAGGATTCTGACCTGAAGCTGGAGTTCAGCTTCAGAGTTTTGTGAGTTTTTCTGCTCAGCCTTGTTTCTCACCTAGATGAAGCCTGATGGAGCTTCTGCTGCTGTTATCTCTGTTATCCCTTTTTACCATAGAAGGTTCTCCCGGTTCTGGATCAGTGCTTCTGTGTTTTTGTGTTTCTGCTTTGTCTCAAACCCAGTGGGTCACTGGAGACATCCAGTTCTGGTTCTGTTGTTCCTTCCTGTTAATGTTTTTCTCTCCACTGTCGCTACATGCTAGTCCAGGAGAAGTGATGTAACTTTTTTAGTCATTTATTGCCTTCAGATAATATTTGTGGTGAATTGGAGTTAAAAAAATAAATTGAACCGAATTGAAATGGAACAGAAGCGTTTACTGCAGTGTTCATAAGTCTGAGCTGTGACTGTAATTTTCCTAAATTAGTGCTGGATATAATCCATTTGTTTACATTGTAATGTGATTTAATAATGTTTTATAATTGAAATGAGTTGATAATGTTTCTAAACTCTAAAAATGGATCATTCAGGCTTTATTTGCATTTGAAAACCCGTTTGATCAGAATCAGTGGCAGGTTTTGCTCTGAACGCTGCAGCCTGACGGCTCAGTTTTATTTTTAGAGCAGAACTTGTGTGTGTGTGTGTGTGTGTGTGTGTGTGTGTGTGTGTGTGTGATGCTGAGACACATTTAGAACCTAAACAACTGGTTGACTAATATTATCTATCATCTCAGACATTATAATAAATGCTGTGATAAACTGTTGGTCTATATTGCATTCAGAACCCATTTCTAGTAGAAACAGCTTGGAAGTCCAAACCCGGTTCTGGAGATCTTGTAATTTCCAATCTAAATGGGAGCAAAGAAAAGCTACAGCTAACTAGTCCTTTTCTGCATATCAAAAGTTTAAGGAGTCTAAACCAAACACTAAATGAAAGAAATTCACTGTTTATTACTTAGATTCTCATTTTAGCCGCAGCCTAAAAAGAGCAGATCAGGATTGAATCAAGTCCAAATTCTTATCTCTTGTTGTGTTCTGGTGGATTTTTCCAACTTCCAACTTTGGACCTCCATATTTTCCCAGAAAATCTTGGTCACTAAATGGATCTCCATCTGGTTTTCATCTGATTTACCACATATTCCAACATCCACACAGATTTTAGAAACATCCGGTTGGAGGTCAGAATGGCATAAAATCTGAATGTTTAGTTTAAAGGGATCTGCAGGGAAAACAAAATGTTTCAGGGAACCTGTGAGATCAGAACGGTGAGTCGGTTAAAACTTCAAGAAGAAATATTAATGAACAATAGATTCTTCAGTCAGATTTTAGGATAACTAAACATTAAAATTATATCTTCCTATTTAATTTCATGGCTGGCTTTGTAAAATCATGACTAGAGAGTTTTTTTTTCTTATTAAAATACCTGCAATAAATGTTGAACACCTGCTTCATTTAAAAGGGAAACAGTTCTCAGCTCCAAAGTTAAGACGATCCGGCAGAAATGAAGGATTTCCTGTAAGTGACACGGAGCGAAACCTCCGTGATGCTCAGAAAACATCCAGTTAATCTCTGAGACTCGCTGTGTTACCGTGAGGAGAACATGGTTTCCTCTGATGTCATGGAGACGCTGCTAGCATTAACAGCGGTAGCCGCGGCAGAATGACCTTTCAGGATAAAGGCGGGTGAGGAAAGGTTCAGGTTGTGCTGACGGAGGGAGAATCACGTTCTCTCCTAATATAATATCACAGAAACGCAACAGGACCTACTGAGCCTGCCCACACTCTAAACACGCAGCAGCATGGAAACAAAATATACAACTTTCAGTTTTAAAGTCTTTTCTTTGGGAGGGACATCTGCAAAATAATAAAACTCCTGCTTTTTATACAGAAACTTAACCTTGTGCTCAGGAGGGAAAACATCAGGAAAGATGTCAGAGAAACAGCAGCAACTGAATCCAGAGAGAGTTTAACAAAACTTTAATGTGATTTAAAGTCCCTCATTCAGTTCAGAGAAAGTTTAGAAAATATCTAAGGCATCTAAAAAGACCAAACATCTTATTCAAACTATCAAACACGGTGGGGGAGGGGTGATGATTTGGGCTTGTTTCCATGTGGACCATAAATGTTTATTAAAATATTCCAGAGTCAGATGTGAGTTCAGTCCAAACCGGGTCATCAGCAGGACGATAATCCCAAAGTGACCTGCTGATCTGTGACAGAATGACTGAAAAAGAAAAACATCAAGGTGTTGAAATGGTCTAGTTAAAGTCCAGACTTTGAATATGCTATAACACACAAAATCAGACTTGTAATATTATATCCAACTTTCATTTTTTAAACAGCTTGTAAAGTCTACTATTACAAAAAAATACCAAATTTAAAGGGACAGTTCACATGAAAATGAATCTGTTAATGCTGAAGCAAAGTAGAAAATGTTTTATTATTTTATGTTTTCTTCTAGCTGAACACGTGATTCAGTAATGAAACAAACACTTTTTAATTATTTATGTAGGGAAAGTTATATCACTATAACAATGTTCATCAAAATTATTGCATATTTTCCTGATATAGTGAAGCTCAAATTATTTTTTATTTTGTCTAAAACAAAGAACACAAATTATTTGATTAATGCTGGATTTTTTTTGTCTGTTTTTTTCAGAAACTCTGGAGGCTCAGAAGGGATCATTCAAGATTTCTCCTTCACAGCTTCGGTAAGTTCGTTCGTTCGTTCATTCGTTCATTCATTCATTCATTCATTCATTCATTCATTCATTCATTCATTCATTCATTCATTCATCCAGCTCATGTCTCAATTCTTCTGTCTTGGAACAAAAAAAGGAAAACATATCTGTCTGTTCAATGACATCGTTCTTTGTTGCCTCTGGTATTAGTTTGTGTTTATTGTTAAATTTGAAGCAGAAGGTTTGAATTTGCTGTCAGAAACCCGTCATGGTTTATTGGCCCAGTTCTCTAAAAATCTTTTTTTTCTGGCTTGTCATCAACCTGAATCTGCTGGGAGAAGATTTCCCTGACATCTTCTCCGTGTTGTCGCCTGCAGCAGTCTGGGAGTCCCACGTCTTTAAACTGTTCTGGTCTGATTTGAATACATTTAAATCATCCTGGAATCACTCAGCTGAGAAGGCAAATATAAAACTGAGCAGTGAAATAAAAGGCTAACGGTTTCCCTAAACTCTTCTTGACATCTGAGGAACTTTTACAGACAGGAGCCACTTTAAATGTCTGTCTACGATCTGAAAATGAAAACTGCGAAACCAGAACAGAATTTCAACTAAAACTAGTTTTATACCCGACTCAAGCTGCCTGATAACTGCTGGACATCTATGTGTCGATATTCGCTTTGTCTGGATATTCAAAGCCTACAGTCAGTACAGGAGAACCAGTTCTCTATCTGCTTTCTTCTTTCTGGTCTAACTTTTTAGACATCTCTAGTGACATTTTGTAAAAAAACAAAACAAAAACAAAACCAAAAAAACCCAGCAACAAATCTTGATTACGATGGAGAATGTTTGTGAGGCAGAAGAAGCCGAAGGCTGGAGACCAGCAGTGGCGCCCCCTATAGAAAGTAAATGACAGAAAAAGAGGCTGAAGTTCTAATGATGAATTATTCATTATTAGCTTCTGTTTTATTAGAGCTGATTCGATTAAACATTGATGAAGTCCTCAGTAATCTGAGCAGTTCTTTTTCTACAGAATGAGTAAAACTTTCTGACACTAAAAGGGTGAAGCAAAGCATAACTGAAATGATTGACACAATTCTGATGTTTGCTGTCAGTTCTGGGTTTTATATGAAAGTTTCTGCCAGTTTTATCTCTGATTTTGTCTCTTTCTGGGTCGGATGGCCTCATTGTTCTCCCAGTGGCTCAGTTTTCTTTCTTCAGGCTCATAAAGAGACGGCGGATTGATTTAACTGTCCTGCGCTCGGAGGCTCCCTGCGGCCCTTTTGAAGCCGGAGGAGCTGAGCTGGTTCAGCGGCGTCTGAAAGCCGCGGATCCATCAGCAGCAGAGATTCAATCAGCCATGAATAAAGAGAAGGAGATTCAGTTGGACAGAATGGAAGAAACACAGCAAGACAAAGAGTCTCTGAAGACGGGAGACTGTTTCTGATCAAACACATAGTTACATAACGGACTCAGAGCTGAACTATTCAGTTTATCAAAATAAAGTTTTCTGTTTTCTGATCACATTCAAACTAGCCTGGTAAAAACCAGCCTCGTGTTCTGTGGTCTGCTTAAGGTTTGGGTGAGACGTAAGTAATGATGCAGCTTATTGAATCTTAGCTGTACAACTTTAATTTCTTAACATTTGGAAGCTTGACAAACACAAACTGCTGCTGCTGCTAAACTACAAGCATCATTTGCTGATTGGTCCAGTAAAATTTCAACTGGAGAAATCCAACTCAATGGGAGAAATCCCAGATGGAGACCTGGAGGAGATGAGAATCAAGTGGAATTGGCCAGACTACATTAAATCAGCATCAGAACTTCAGTAGATAATGATGAAAAATGTGTGCAGTTATTTTTAGAGCCTAATATCAACATTTAAAATCAGTGGAAGTTTTCATTTATAATCTAAAGATGTACAATTGTAGAAATAATTGGTATTTTTTTCTGGCTTGATTATAATTATTCGTTTAGGTAATATTTACTCAAATGTGTGTTTTTTAATTGTTTTTTGTTTATAGGTTAAATAAAAAGTGGAACTGATGTCTATTTTCCATGGTAATTTAAAGATATGAATCTGATTGTTAGAGAATCTGGAGGTTTGTTTTCTCAGGTCTGGTTTATGTGAATATGAATTTATGGCTTCAGATTTAAGCTTATTGATTTCGTCTCTTCTTACTTCATCCATCCATGACGCTCAGTGTGACTCAGTGAAAATCAAAGGTCAGATAAATAATATTCTTCTCAGCTGGGATCTGATGTTCATCAGAGAAGAAGAAGGAGCTTCAAGACTGAACCAGAATTTTATCATCCAGTTTGTTTTTACTGTATGAGACACAAACAGTTAATTTATTGTTTCCTGATTGGACTCTTTCCTGCTAGATATTTATTTATTGGTGCATCTTTGTGTTTATTAATATTCCAGGACAATAACGTCTCTGTTTTCTGTTGCTCTGAGCAGAGAGCGCTGCCTGCTGCCGCTGCAAATGGCTCTGGAGTCCAAAAACACCAAACTGGGCCAGACGGCGCTGGCCGGCATGCAGGTGCTGATCATGATCCTCTCTGCGTCAGCCTATCTGGTTCCGCCTAACCTGTGAACTCTGACCTCGTCTCCATCAGAAGTTCCTGTGTGACGAGCGGTTTGTGGGCGGAGTCAGCTCGGAGGTGGAGGTTCTGGAGAAGCAGCTGCTCAGCCAGATGTTGGAGGCCATCAGGGTCACCCCCTCCCTGCATGAGGACCTGCAGGTGGAGGTCATGAAGGTAACAGACAGTCACATGAATGACCTCTGACCCTTTTGTCTCAGCTCCTGTGCAGAACATCAGAAGGATTTCTTTCTGTTTGCAGGTCCTGCTCTGCATCACCTACTCTCCAAACTTTGACATTAATGGAGACTCCATCCTGAGGATCGCTCAGGTAAAACAATCACTTCAAGATTTGATACTGTAGAAGCAACAAAAACATCATTTAACTCTAAAGATGACTGAATGTTGGTAAGTTGTTGGTTTGCTCCAGATCAGGACCAATATTTATCACACTAATATCTCTGCCAAGTGTTTGATTCTTCTACCTGAACTGGACCAGTTCAAACTTTATTGGGAAGTACCGTCAGAAACCTTCAGGTCTTTTCAGTCCTGATCTGTCGTGTTTCTGTTGAACTCTGAGCTTCGTGGTGGAAACTGAGTCTGACGTGTTTCTGACAGACAGGAAGAACACATAATAAATATCATTAATAAACTGGGGGGAAATAAAGTTGATTTTTGTGTTTGCAATCTCAGTTGTAGAAGTAGAAGAATAAATGTTTGGGTTTACAGAACCACTGATTCTTTCCTGGATGGTAAATGATCTGTGAAACACACATACAGTCCCACAGCAACCTCTATGAAAATGAACTCATTCTGCCAGACAATCTGACATTAATGTGTTCAAATGTCTGCTGCCTCCGACTGCGAACAAGGAAGTCTATAATTCATGCCATGACCTCTGTGTTCCTTCTTTCCTGTTGCTAAATTTGATATTACTTCATATCTCAAACTCCAGCTGACGCTGTCATTTTACCGCAGAATATCATCTGTGCTGCTTTGATATTAAACTGTTATGTCAGGATAGTCATCATACTGTCACCCAGCAACAGTCTTCAGTCAGAGGCCTCTTGGGATTTGTTGCAGGTCTGACTGCTGCAGGAGTTCCTCCCCACACAATCCACAACCGCTTTGAAGATCCTCGGATGATATGAGTTATGACAGCATTTCATTTCCCTTTGGATAAATAAAGTTTGTTTGATTTAATTTACCCAACATCCCACTGATGTTCTCATGCTCCAGTTTTCTGGGGTAAATTAATATATTTTATTTAGTTTCCTGGAGCTGAAAAATGGCTCATAACAAATACAAAGTGTTTTTAACAGAACAAGTCTATGAAAGTAAAATAAAAACAATAATCCTTACAGATGGGAAACTTGAACCACATGGCTAAAGAAAACTAGACCTTCTGTTTCAACATCCTGACGTTGAGTTCAGCTTGTTTTAGTTTATAGTTTTACCAGCAGGAACGTTTCCCTGGAAACAGAAAAGCTTTTTCAACTCGGTGAAAGAAACAGGAGATCCAAGAGTTCAGAGATGAAATCCTTCTGATATCTGAGGATGTTTGTCTGTCTGTGTCCTCAGCTGTAACACAGTCAGAGGAACACTCAAATTATCCTGAGAGGTTTTTCTCCATATGTACAATCAAAATTCAAATGAAACTCAAATAGCACAAATTTCTGACTAAATGATTAAACTGTTCTGCTGTTTGACTGTCACCTCTGTTGTTTTCTTGCTCAGACGCTGCATAATGCATCACTTAAAGCTAATAAACTGATAAATGCTCCTTTGAGCAAATGTTTGGGAGGATTTCTTTGTAATTTTAGTTCAGTGAGCAGCAGCTGCAGGACACAGGAGATGTTTGCTGCCATTAGCGGCTCATAAAAGCTGCTGGTGTTGATGTGTTGATGCGTTCAGAGCCACCGGACCGGGCCAGCTGCTGCTGGAGAGGAGCAGAGAGGATCTGCTTCTGTTTGTTTGGTCATAACTCTGAATGCTGTCAGCAGATCTCCATTAACCATCACACGCTAACAACACGCTAACAGGCTCAGGGTTTATTCAGCACTGAGACGTTTTTACACCTGCAGTTCATTATTATTAGCATCTGAACTTACTGTGTGAACGTAGTTTTTTGATTTAATGATGTAGAAAGAAAAATCAGTCTTTGGTTTTGGACTTTGTGGCTGTGAATAAAACTCACTTATTATATAGAGGATTCCTTTGTAGTCAGAAAAAGTTTTATTGTTTCCAGATTTATTTCCTGTCCCAGTTCCTTCACTATAAATATGTGACTTCCTACCACATCAGTTCCCAAGTTGATGATTTAGGCAGTGATAGAACTGGATGTTCTCCCTGTGTATGCATGGCTCTCCTCCAGCTTCCTCCACTGTCCAAAACGTGGCTGTTAGGTTATGGGTTAATGTAAAAAACCCACAGGTTGTGTGTGTGGTGGTTGGTTATGAACTAATGACTGCTGCAGATGAGCGCCAGCCGCCTTGGCAGCTCCAAACAAAAGATGACTGCTTGCGAAACCACAGACACTCAAACGCCTCTCTGGGTTTCATGTTACTCAGCTGATTGACGACCATCTGTCCTTCTCCAGTTATAGAAATATGATAACATGAAGTCCAAACTGTGGAAATTTACTTGGGAAAATGTTGAGCTGAAACATGTGAACCTGAGAAAATCTGTTCTTGGAGAATCTGTGACTTAAATCTGTCTTGCACCTCAACAGATCAGCAGCATCAGTAGAGCTGTGAGGTCGGATGTTGGAGGATGTATTGATTTCTCATTGATTAGGTTTAAAATGACCCAGCAGCTGCAGAGGCTTTAAATCTGAGTCTAATTAGCTGATCTCAGCTGACAGACGAGGCTCCAGGTTCCTGCTGTCAAACCTGTTCAGAGCAGATCGAGTTCTAATGGAAACGCTGAGCATCTTATTATGTTAAACACAGAAAATATACATTTAATTTGTTCATTAAATGAACTAATTAAATGTATATGTGACTTCCTACCACATTAGTTTAACTGAACTAAACTGATGGCAGCCATGTTCTCAGTGATGAGCTCAGCACCAATAAGGTGTCTCGTCTCTGTAACCATGGTGATGGGTTGCTGCTGTCTCCGTTCAGACAGATGATCCATATCTTCAGCAATCGTTTGCAGACATTCGGAGCTCCATGTTGTTCCTCAGAGCCTTCATAGAGGAGCAGGAAAGACGTTCAGGCTTGATTCTAAGAAACTTTCTAAAAATACTTCAGGTGGAGAAAATGAATAAGGTTGCAAACGTTTTTGTCGTAGATGCAGTTACTCTAACTGGTTCACTGTAGATCTGCTGGTTTCTGTGTTAGGCCTGAAACAATCAAATTAATCACTTATTGAAATAATCAACTAATTTAGTAACATATGAATCATTAACTGCAGTATACAGACTTAAAAAAGACCAGTTACTGAAAGAATATCACACTCAGGGAAGTAATTAAGCTAAAACAGTACAAATATACTGCATATATATATATATATATATATATATATATATATATATATATATATATATATATATATATATATAAATCATTAAATAAAAAAAATTTTTTAAATTATTTTATAAAAATATA
>CAEFZX010011357.1:0-20441 GCA_903066825.1 Alfaro cultratus
ATTGCCTTTCAAGATGACATGTCTGTTCTTGGTGTTGGATTTTATCAAATAAATTTCCCTCAAAAATGCGACTTATACTCTGGTGCGACTTATATATGTCTTTTCCTTCTTTATTATGCATTTTATGGCTGGTGCGACTTATACTCCAGAGCGACTTATAGTCCAGAAATTACGGTAGTTAGGTCTCACCTTAGTAACAACCCAGGCCAGTTGGGCAGATCATCAAAATAATTTTTAAAAAGCTGTTAAATATTCTTGAGCCAGTCTTGTTTTGACTCATTTGTTTATGAACAGACTGTCTAATTAATTTGCTTCATGCAGAAGATCTGGACCTCCGGCTATTGAGAAAGGAATGTTTGCTCAAGTAGTGGATTAGATCTTATTTTACCCCATCGCTAATGTATGGCTGTGACGTAATATACAAGCCTAATCATAAAGTAACCTGTGCTATCAGGTTAGCCAGATATTGCATACACCTCCAACAACCATCCACCACTACGAAGAGTGGTGTAGATAGAGCCAGCTATCTGGATATCTTTTCCAGCAATAAAATGCCTTAAACATTCCTCTTGCTCCAAATTTTATTGCTCAATATTTCAAAGCTTGGCCAATACCGACTGAAAGGCTTTGCTCTTTTCTTCTTCAGTTACATTGCTATTATTTTTCGGCACCTTTGTATTAATTGTTTAGGTATAATACATGAGTTTAAAACGTAGAATCTTTACACAAACGTTTATAATTTCTGTTTTCTTTAAATTGTTTTGTAATACCCTGTTCTGTTGCTGCATACATTAGCTTTAGAATAAGCAATATAGATTAGAGCTCTTGTCTCCTACAAGAGTGAACTGGTGTGATCTCAAAACCTAGTAGGTCAGCCCACAGACAGCCTGTCTCCCAAGAAATGACAGCCATAATAACTATCTTTGTAAGACTGCATCTTAGATGCTTTTAGATAACATGCTTGCATGACACTTAACTGTCTGAATTTCAGCCTGCCACTGCATGACCCTCAACCTGCAGCCTTCTGGGTACAGCTGAGTGCAGATGGTCTATTCCTGTTAGTGCCACAGTTTTCATAAAACTCGGCTTTAATCCTTGTATGTAATCTGTCAGAACGGGCAGCAGCCAATCACATGCTGTTTGTGCTCTGAAACGTTGGAATCAAAATGCCTGACAGCAGAGCGATGCTGATAACACTGCTGAAAATATCGGTTATGATGGTGCCGACATTCTTTTCTTGTGTGGGAACACAAACAATAGCATTAATTGAAAACTTGTAAATTGAAAACTGCAGACATACAAGACATCTCCTATAGAATAGTAAAAACTCCTGGTTAAAAAGAATGTGTATAGTGCTGTATACTCTGAGTATGCTGGGGAAAATGTTCTGTCATTCTGTCATGCTCTACATCTGAAATAAGCAAAACAGACATTCAACATCACAGTTTAGTTTTTTTAATGTTTAAGACATCAGAGATAACGTTCTTTTCCTTTTCTTTTTATTTTGCACGATAGACTTATGTCTAAGCTGTATTTTGTCAGTGTTTGCTGTGAATGAAGCTAATAAAGTCTGTAAGTTCCTGTGAAGCCACCTCTCATGCATTTCTGTGACGTCACAGCAACTAATCAAAGTTAACACGACTTTTAACATCTTGATCTTGACTTTAAAAACTATGAAGTCGTGGATCCTCTGATTTGTACTCTGTGAAAGAGTTAGTGAAAAATTAACATTAGCTAACTAACTAATTTAGCTAATTTTATTAAGTTCAATTAAGTGCATTTATATAGTTTCACAACATGTCATCTCAAGGCACGTAACAAGAAAAGACATTTCAATCCAATCATCCAATCAATCCTAGTTTTCAGCAATGCTTCAATTGTTCACTACTTTATTCAAATTGGTTAAAATGTTTTCTAGGGGATACGGTGACTCATGAAGTAGGAGTTTGTCCTTGTGGCTAGCGCTAAACCCTGCTTCGTCTGTCTTTGTCGTGTCCTTGGCAAGACATTTGCCCCTCCTTGCTTGTATTAACTAGACTTAATGAAAACATGACATTTACAATTATAATATTACACCAGACCTATAAAAAATATATTTTTTTATTACAGTATTATTGTAACTTTTATGAAAAGTATGTTTGCTACCTTCTTAAAAGTTGTCAGTTTTTCAACATGAGAAATGAGCCTCTTCTAAATGCATATTGCAATTTACTGAATATGGCTGTATAATAGGAAATGTATTATAAACGATAATCTTTAACTAAAATGACCAAAATAGCACAAAAACTTTTTAATTCTAATATAGATAATTTTTGTCCTTCTTATGGAAGAATGTAGGGTCCTGTCACTCATGCATCCAACCCCCAATTTACACTGCTTGTGTCTCCGCTCCACTCTGCCACGGAATGGATTCCACAGCAATTGCACACCCATTATAGTCAATGAGAGCATTTACACTGCCTCCAAGGCGCATTTTGTCGCACTGCCATCTGGCATCATTAGAGCAGAGTCTATTTTTGCCGGACGCCAGACCAAATGCAAAGTCAATCGACAAAGATCACATCACACCTACCGCACCACACCAATCTACAAAGACTGAAACCTATTAGGTCATTTCTTTGTGCTAACGTCATAGTAGGAGTGTTGGGTAAGGTAGACCAAGTGAGAGAGCAAGAGATGAAGAAAAAAATATTTTTGGAAGTTGATAACTACAGTGTTTTACATGACACCTTTCACCCTTTTCATCACTGGTTTTATCTTGTGATCTTGCATTTCCCAAGCATTCTTCTCTAGACTTTGCAGCGGTTAATTTTTTTATAAACATTTAGCCAGCATTTGCTGTAAACACCAACATTAATTTCTCCCCATACAACTATATACTGATAACTATATTTTGATATAACAAATTAATTGAAAACAATGCTATCAAAATGGAGTGTTACTTTAATTTAGGCATTTTTCAGTTTATCATAACTGTTCTGGTACCAATCTGTATGCTGAGTTCTCTGAGTTCCTATAAAACATGCGAGTTTAGCAAAATTCCATGGTCAATGTTGCAAAATTTGTATAAATGTTAAGTTGCAGACCTAATTAAGTAATGTTACACCTTTTTTCTTTAAATGGATTGCTAAATATGCCTCTACTGTATATTTATGTATTTAAATAAACATGACATTGCATGATGAGCTAGACAAAGAATCAAAGGTATTGTACATGTTTGCATCATCAGTTGTGGCCTAGCCTGAATTAGCTGTGCTTCAACACAAACAGCAGTGTGAGACAGATAGAGGAAGGGAACCTGTCATTCGAAGCATGAAATCCCTTTAACCATGTCCTCTGTCACTCAGCAGTCGGTAGGGGAGCACAACGTGCAGAGCTGCAAACTCACAGGTTAAGAGCCAAGACCACCAATGTTGCATGGTGAATCTGCTTTCATAAATGTAGCAATCATTTGTGGACCATCTCAGTTAGCAGACATGTCGTATCGATACCCAGGCATCCCTCCTACTTACTGTACATTTGACAACTGTAAGTGCAGACTAATAAACCTAATACACGGTGCACTCTTATCCCATTGCATATTAAATTGGTTAGTTTATTACACTTTCTGTAGGTATACTGCCTTGCCCCTAGTATATTTTGCTTTGTACTCTATAAAAGCAGTAGGAGGAAATTTCACCTCTTATACTTCACATGGGCATTGCACATTATTGCTATACTTTAGCACTCTTGTCTCTCATACACTAGATACTTTTCCTACTCTTACTGTGCAGTGCTATTGTATGCCTTTTGTGAAAGTAGCTTAAAGGCATAAAGACTTCTAAATATGAAAAGTCACTGTGCCTTTCACCAAATGCCCATTGTCTTTTTGTGTGACATTGTAGTATAAGGGTATTATTTTTTTCATTGTTTACTTGTAATTTGCTACCATCTGGATGACAGCATCTAATTTTTTTTTTACTGTTTCCACCCATTCAGTTAACTGTGCAATTGCATTTAGTCACCCCACTGCCTCGGTGTACAAGTAATAAAAGTAAACGCAGATTATCATAATACAATAGACATTTTCTGTTAAAAAATGTATATTGCATTTCTTCTCCATTTAAGTAGGAGAAACATTTTATCATACTTTTGGTATTTTGAGCACTATAGCCCTTCAAAGGATCTACTTTATATGCATACAATTATAATTGAATCTCTGGAAAATAAAGAAAAGAACAGGATCAACACCAGGAGATTTTGACTTGAATTTTCCAAATAAATAAGTAATACAGGAAGGATCTTTTAGATGTATTTTAAAAAAGGGAGCTTTTCCAGGCAATATTAGGCAAATAACCAAAGATATGAAGGAACTTGCTTAATCTGTTGTTGTATGTTGTTGCTGCGTGGTTAAGTCTATAAATGAGTTCTGAAGTAGAATAAAAGTCTAGATTTATGATTAAAAAGTAATTCTAATAAAACACATTCTTTATAAGGCATCATGCGAAGGACATTGTTGTAATATTTATTTAGGCATATGCTTAATTTCTATTGATAATTGTTTTTGTTGTTTTACTACGCTTAGCTAGTTGAAATGTTCAACGATATACCAGTCAAGAAAAAAAAATGTGTAAAAAAGAGCATGGAATTTTAAATTATTGATTTTATGTACTATAGCGAACAAAACCCATACAAACCAAACTGGCCTTATGTGTAAAGGTAACTTTTTTTTTTTTTGCCTCAATGAAGATCACTGTTGATTCAACAGTTTGAAAAAGATGGGCATTATCTGCATACCTTTAAGATTACTTCTAACCAAAAAAGCTTAAACTCCTGTCTCACATCGCCCCAAAAATATTGTCACATTTTAAAAAGGAATTTTGGGAAAACAGTTTGTGGTCTTAAGCTCAAGCACACTTGGGTTATGCAGTAATAAAATGAATGCATAGACAAGACAAGTCCACCTTTAAATGTTTTTCAAAGGCTCAGCAAAAACAATAAAATAAGAAAACTAAGTGAAGGTTTTGTTGTGGGCTAGTTAAAGTGAGATGCTGTAGCACAGCCCAAAACAGACCATTCATATCTAAAAATCTTCTAGTGTGGACAAATAAAAGTACTTTTCCATAGAGGAGTCTGGCAAAGTTTATCCGTAGGGTTTTGAAAGTGTCATTTCCAATTATCGTAAACACTTGATGGCAGTTGTGTCTAAGAGTGTCACAGCCAGTTATTTGGTTAAGGGGGTACGTACAGTTAAAGTCAGAATCAATGCCCCCCATGATGAAATCATTCAAAATTCTTGATATTGCCATGGAAATTACCATGATAAAAAGCAGTTCATACTTGTAGTGCTTCCAAAAAAACAAGGACAAAACCTCCACAATGTTTGATTGATGGTTATTTTAAAACTGACAGGCAAAAATGATTATCCTTCATGACATTGCAACTGACAACAGCCTCCCTCTGTAGTTCTTTAACAGATTGGAAAATGTCTCTTAAGGTGTACAAGCTCTTCCACGGCAAATTGCTCCAGTTTATCTAGATTGTATGAACATTGACCTTATCACCCACCACACATCGTCAATGGGATTGAGAACTAGGCTCCTTGAGAGGTACTCCACGACACATATTTTTGTGTCCTTCCACAGGTTTATGACCAACTAGCAGGTATACTTTGGGCCATTATCTTGTCAAAAGATTCAATGCCAGACTAAAGAATGACTTGCAACTGATTTCTTTAAATTAATTATGGTTCTGTCCTTTTCTGTACTTATTAATAGAAATGGAAATGGCAAATGGTCTATGGTGTTTTTGACTCTTACTGATTACTCAAAGCACTTTACACTGGAGCCACATTCACTCCCTAATGTACAAATACTCAATGTTTACATGCACAAAGTTCCTTGATGGCATTGAAATGTATTCAGATTAAATAATCCAAAGTTATTGTTTATATGGGCACAAAATTGATTAATCCCACTAATGGACCAGACTTTATTCAGAATAAAAATGCCAGCATGCAGAGTTGCAAAACCTCACCTAAAACACATCATTAAAAAAGAAAGTGTACTTCAGTCTGTGCTGAATGTAAAAACAAACAAATGCAGTTGTGTGATCATTCTGTCTTCTGAGTGCCCAGAATGAACCCATGCAGGCTCTAATAACGGCTGAGATGTTACTCAGTGCCACAGTCAGACTGACATGATCATTACAAGTGTTTACATCAGCATAAACCACCCCTCTCATTCGGATTACAATTTCATTCCAATTGAACTGAATCTGATCAGAATATTTTGACTGGTGTGTTTACATAACATATTTTTATTCCGATTGGCCATTTATTCTGATTACTTGGGTCCATTTAAACATGCCTACTGATACACAGATTGGTAAGCACCCCGGGGTTTAGTACCTTGACCCTGGTCAAGGTACTTGACCCTGCCAAATGCTAATCTCTGCCAGATTAGCATTTGGCAAGAAGAAGCTGGATATAGGGTCAAATTGGTTTGAAATGTTTTTGGGGTTTTTTCTCCCTCAAATAAATACATGTATTTGTCTTTTGAAAACTGCCTTTTGTTTTTACTCAGGTTATCCTTGTCTTCAGACTCAAACATATTTTTAGAAATAGCATAAATATTACATTTAATATCTTCTTAACTTCTCTGAAAATTCTGTGAAAATCTCTGTTATTTTCTTGGCTTTGTTTAAAACCACAGAGCAGGATTCAGATCAAATCTGTTCTAGCATGCTTGCAGTGTGTAAGCTGTATTTCCTCCACTGGCTGCTGATGCAGCTGCAGCCTATAAATAGGCCTGGCCCAGACAAACAGAGAGAGGAGGGCTTCGTTTAACCCCTGAGTCCCATTCCTAATCTGACCCCAATAATAGAAGCCATCGTTATAATAGCAGTTTTGCTGGATTGCCAGGAAGGTTGCAAGTTACCTGCTGAGAGAACCAGCCATTTTTAAAGACCTGGAGAAGCATGGCATCCTGTTTTGAGTATCTTTAAAGCCACCCCTTTAGCTACCTGTCATGGTCCTTTCTTTTGCCTCACAACTATTCCCTTTGTCAACATCCACTCTCTGCCACAAAGCCGACAAGGAAGAGGTGGCTAATTCTCTGCCATTCACGCCTGTCTTTTGATATCTCCAGATGGCCAAGCACAGGGGAGGATTGGTGCCTGTATTCCTCATATGCATTACATGGGTTGAATTCAACAATGCAATTGTAGCTAAGCTTTGCTTCCCTAACGGTGCTTTTCTGCAGTCAAAGAGCTTTCATCTCCCACTTGTACAGCCATTTTGGCACTGTTTCGGTCTCTTTTTTCACTCCCTCTTTTTCTCCTTTCCTGTGTTTTATTTTTCCTACTCAGAGCTTTTTACCGCAACCAGGTTCTCTTGGGGAGACATTCAGTGATGTGCAGATTCTTTCAGATTTATTACACATAGGTTTATAGGTCAGTCTTCATTAAGAGGTAAAACTATTAAAAGATTAAAGGGGTATAGATGATAAGAAGATACTTTGCAGAAGAACTGTCTGAGGCTGTCTAAATACATACATGCACACACACACACACACACACACACACACAGTTATATTTTCTGGATGCTTTAGAAAACCAATGTTTGCATATTGTATGTGAGCAACTTAACAAAATATGCTCCACATATTGCTTGAATGATTACTGGTTATTTTCTGAAAGGATCACTGCGGTAAATGGAGTAATTGCACAAGTTTGGGTGGCAATCAAACAAAATTTGTCAAATACGTTTTTCTTGTTATGTTCCCTCTCAAAATAAAAAGACATACTTTCTTGGATTTTACATTGCTGATATACTGTATATCAAAACTGAAGAACACATTCACAAAAGTACTTGCAGGCTCGACATGTGAACACGTCTAAGATTTTTGTATACATATATACTTATGAAACCAGACACAAAGGTAGAACTGCACCTAAAATAGCTACACCACGCATAGGGCAGATTTGTGTATTTATGCAGCTTACTCATATTGCAATTGGGCTATATGCATGCACTTAAGGAAAGCTCACCTGTGTGTGTATGCGTGTGTATGCGTGTGTATGCGTGTGCATGCGTTCGTGGATGTGTGTTTTTAATTTATGTGACTTATAACTAGACCAAAAAGTTTGCCATTTTTGAAGATTGGAGTGATTTGTGTGATGCAGATTCTAGGGAAAAAAATACCCTCTGCAAACAACTGGTAGTAAATTTTGAAAAGAATTAGAAAAAATTTTTTAACTGCTGCCCGGTTAGATTTATAAAAAAAAAACTACAGGGATGTTGCAGAAAGTACAATTCATTCTCTACTCTAATGAGATCTGTTTGTTATTTTTGCAAGTAATTATTCTAATCAAATAAATTATCTTAATTGTGCTTAAAATTATATCTCCCCATTTTAATTACAGAATCAAAACCTTAATACTTTGGAAGTGATGCTTCACATGTAGATGTTAATAAACAGAGCACAAATAATTTAGCTGTGTGAAGAAGATTTATGTGTACCAAACAGCAGGGGTACATGGAGGAATTTCTACTCAGCTTGACGAGGCTTATACAGTAGAATGTATTTTGGTGCTCAGAAGTACAGTATTTTACTATAAGCCGCTACTTTTGTCCCACGCTTTGAACCATTCGGCTTGTAGCCTGGTGCGGTTTTTCTGTGGGTTTTTCTTCAACCACCACGGGGGCTCTTTAGCAGGAAGTGAATCATTGGAAGTCAAAATTGGAAATGAAAGAAGAAAGTGCTGATTTTCATTTAGAACAAGCATAGACATGAATATGTAGACGCTTCATTGAGCGCTGAGTCCTGCGTTACATCATCGCCATCTTGTATGTGGCAGTAGAGCGATTGGACCTCTCTAAGTCATGTGCTGTGTGGACTTGTTTCAACAGTTTTACAATACAAACTGGGTTCATTGGCATTACCTTTCACAGGAAAGGATGAAAGAGCAGAATTACTTGACTTTGCAGCCAGAAACTACACTGCAAAAAGTGAAATCTTAGAAAGACTAAGTATCTTAAATTAAAAAGATTTATGTTTGTTTTCTTTCTGACAAGATAATTTTTCTCACCATGAGATTTTTATGTTGGAATATTTTTTTTATTTTAAGTGTTTTTGTACTTACTTATCTCAGTAAGATATAAAAGCTTGATACTAAGAAAATATTATTTATTATGAGTAAATATATGCTTGAAACTAGAATATCAATATTTACAAAGCAAACTTCAAGTCTAGAACTTATTTTGTCTAAGTAAAATTTTCTTATTTCAAGCACAAAAAAAGAAATCACTTACTTAACAAAATCTCTTCACATAATTAAAACAGACTACATCCAAATGGAAGCCCTTGTGTTATTGTCAACAAAACAAAACAAAAAAACATGTACAGTTGGCAGAGTGTATTGGAAATTATAATTTAATATTTAAACAGTTGACATGTAGCACTTGTACCAATTGCACAGAAAGTTTGTGTATCCAGATAATTCATGGCATGTTTTCATCTGCTATGGACCTTCCTTAATTTGATCTTCCATGGTCAGATGGCTAAATCAAAAGATGCAAGATGTGGGACCTGATACTGATATGTCATGACATTTCTATTAGTGTGTGTTACTTGAAATGGCTGGTATTTCACACAATGAGGTTAGAGTCAGCTACATTGATTAACTCAATGTCATGGTTAATATTTAAATTTTTGGTTTATATTTCAAATTTTCACTCTGTAAATTACTAATAGTTTGAATATTTTGTTTACCATGTTTGTCACCCCTTTTATGACACCTTCAATCCAAATGGTAGTAGTGATGTTCGATACAACAGATTTTCTTTCAGATCCAATACCAAGTAAAATTTAAGCTGGGGTCGGCAATATTGATGCCATACTTTGTGCAAAGACACTTGGATCTAAATTAAATGCTGTAGTCCACATTTTGGCTTTATAAAAAGAACATAATGTACTCTAATGTATTCATTTAAAACTCAGAAGTAGACAGCAATCTTATTTACTATATCTAAAGTATTTTAATTCAGTAGAAAAATCATACAAAATATGTAAAAATGGTGTTACAAATAAAAAACGAACATTAATAAAGAAATAACCCAACTAAATAAATTCTTGTTGTATTATTAACAACTACTATAAAATGAAAGCTGAAATAGCTCCATGTCACTTCAAAACACCTACCTATAAAGTAGGTGTTTTGTCAAAGTTGTAATCATGCTAGAAAGTTTCATTTTTATTCTTCTATAATTGCAAAACAGTATTTAAATTTTAGATTTGTACAGAAAATGTTGAATGTGAATATACAAAACATTTTTTTCTTTGTCGTTCACTAGCATATATTACTATGTTTCTGGCTAAATGGAGCACAACTATCACCTGATTTTGTATATTTACCCCTGTACTGTACATGTTTACCTAGATCTGCTTTCTGAATCCAGCATAGAATAAAAACAACTAGCAGGGGCAAAACAGATGAAGAAATGTCAGACAAACAGCTTTGTGAACATCTTTGCTCCATGAGAATTCACTGTGGTTTTGACAAGATTTAAATTTACAGTTTAAATACAGTTTCATATCTCAGGGACAATGCCAAAGAATCAGGACTGTTTTTCAGAGGCAAGCAGCTATAATAGATACCCTACTTTCAAAGAGAACAATCACTCACTTATATAAATACAATTTAGCTTTAACGCTTCATGTGGCAATGTATAGAAGGACTAATCCTGAAATGCTTTGACATTGTTTACCTGCTTGGGGGATTTGATTGGATCAAAACGACAGCATCAAATAAGGAATCCCTGGCCCACCAACAATTTTCATCTTCAAAGCAGTGTTAGTGGCTCCATTAAAATCCTGTCACTAGTTTTCCTTTATGGATATTGAAGCTTCTGAGGAGAGGAGAAATCATATTCATTCAAATGCTAAGTGACTTAAGCATTCCTTTGAATATTCGAAAGGGAAGAAAAACTTCTCTCATCAGATGCAATGCTTAAAAAAGAGAGATGAGACCAGTGTTTTGAACACCCACCTCTGTAGAATCTCGTTACATGCCATTACATCTGCGGAACGTGGACTGCTTCAAGGTTTGACACATACAGAACACTGCACTGTGTCAGTCCTCATTATATTTTAGCCATGTCTCTGGACATAGACTGGTTGGGGAATGAGAGACCTTCTCTGTGATGTTACCATATCAGCAGGGTTTTGATGTTTTACCTTGGCTACTATTAGAATGTGTGATATCAATGTGTCTGCTCCTAATATTCAAAAGAAAGCAGAGTGCAGACTGGTCTGCAGGCTAAGGAATAAAAGTATTCATATGGTTTTTATGGATACCAACAGCTCTCATAATGGGTTTTCTATTCTGTACAGGTCACAGATGGAGGTACAATCAAGCAGAAAATCTTCACCTATGATGCCATGTTTAATACAAATTACTCTCATATGGAGGACTACCGCAGGCGTGAAGATCTTGTGTATCAATCAACCGTCCGGTGAGTCTTTTAACTTAAAGCAAAGAGTGTTTTTACTCAATTTCATTATTGTTTTTTATTGCATATTTAAACATATCTATGATACAGGGATTGCAAATGCAAGGCTTCCCTTCTCATAATCTGCAGTCTGCCAGTCTACAATGACATGACAATGGAGTTAGTGTATTACTGTACAAGCCCAGAAACATTGTGTTATTTCTCATGATGGAGAAATAACAGTTCTAAAAGGTTTTGTTAAAATCTAGTCTGAATAGTCCTTTTTTCAACCAAAGTAGAGAAATTTTACCCATCTTTAGCCCATTAGTATAAAGATAAACACCTGCAACAGCTGTCTATTAAGTATTTGTGGTTTAATAGATAGATAGCATAAACTGACTGCAAGTAGAGGAGATATAGAAAAACGGAGAGCAGTAGGAGGGGCCATCTGTTGCTTCATGGCTTGATTACATGTTTAGTGCATCCCAAGGACTGCCTCCTTTTACCCAAGGGCTCAAAAATATGGCTGGCAATCCATCTCTCCTCACACATAATTCTGGCTCTGCTGTTGCTTTGGCAGTTGTGATCGGAAACTGCAGTAAGAGCAAGAAAAATTTCGCTTTTCATTTTAGTTACAACATTCAAACCTAGAATATGTTGTAGTTTGCTTTCTTCTATAATGATTCCACTATAATCATTTCAACTTCATTAAACGTTTTATTCCCACTTTGATTCATCTTGTGTTCCTTACATTCACTTTTCCCCTGATCTTCTGTGTGGTTTGGCTGCCCAGCTGAAGATGATTTATTTGGACAATCCTACTGTCCCTTTGGGAGAGTAAGCAGCATTGAAACGGAATGGTGTACACACTTAGAAACATGGAAACATGACTGCACACACAAACAAATGGCATCACCCCCCACGCCACAGCACATGGGTAGTAAAGTGAGAGAAAAATCTCAAAATATCAACTGGATGCTACCTGCACCTGCATATTTATGGGCACACAGGGTTTGAGTTATATACCTACAGAGAAACAACCCCCCCCAAAAAAAACAAGATTCACTCACAACAGGTATTTACTACAGAAAATAAAAGAATGTAGCTGTGTTTTTTTTGTACTATTGTGTTTTTTTTTTTTTAAACAGCCTCAAAGGTCCTGAGGGGATGAATTAAATAAATTAATAAACACATCATTTAATCATTAAATGTACCATGAAGTAAATAAATGTTTAATTAAATGTTTTAATAATTTATTCAGTAGACAATTATTTATTTATTTAGTAAATATGTTGTTAAATTAATAAAATGATTTAACAACATTTAATAGCCGATGCAGTTAATTAAATAAATGTGTATTTAATTATTTTATGGTTCCCGTTCCTGCATTGTCACCCTGGTTTGATTTTTTTCGGTCAAACTCACCCACCAAGTTGATAGGCTATAGGCAGAGCTAAAACTGATGTGTTGAATCGCAATATATTCGGCAACCTGAAGCCAACTTGAGCTTTGTGGCATTCACTCAAGTCTTTGACTTTTTACCACATAGTGTGGATGACAATCTCTTGCTTCTGTGTTGTCTGCTAATTGTAGAATCGCTCTAACGAACTCACAGGAAAGCTCATTAAAAATCCTCCATTACAAGGGCTGCCATGATTTTCAAAGAATCAGGCCAAACTAGTGGAAAAGAATAGCAGAATACTAATATCCTTTATTGTCTCACAGTAGGGAAATTCATGTCATGAAAGTGTCAGGACATCGAGGCAGGTGGGTTCACACAGAGAACCGACGCAGATTGGTGTTATCCCTCCCCATGGTCCTGCCTTTTGACTTTGATGGGCGAGTTTGACAGATCAAATTATTTCATGCTGACACTGCAGGAGTAGAAACCCTGAAAAAATTAAATGCACATTTAATTATTGATCTGTATCAGCTATTAAAAGTTAGCATTTTAATCATTTAATGGCATACTTAATAAATGAATAAATTATTTAAGCATTGAATTAAAATTTTATTTGTTTTATGGTATATTTAATTAATGATTTAATGATGCAGTTATTAATCAAATTTTGTTCCTTTTGGCGCTCCATAAAGGCTGGCTTTCACTTTGACATCAATCTCCTATCTTTTTAGCACCGTTTAGCATAACTGGAAGCAGCTGTGACTCAAGTGTAAATACATAGATTAGTCCTTGTGAGATAAAAAAGGGGGGGAGAAACATTTATTGCACGTAACTGTCTGAAGTCTAAAAGATGTCTGGCGTTCAAGTTCAAACAAGCAAGGGTTGTATTTTCTTGTTTTAAAGATATTTGAAATTGTCATAAAATATGAATATGGGACATGCAGGGCAAGCGTGAGATTGATATTTATGCATGATATAAATGTTTTTAAAAGCACATGGGTAGATGTTTGTGTGTGGGTCCATGATATTTTATTCTCCTCATCTCCATAAAATCCCCCATTACTTGGGCAACAATGCTTTTCTTCCCCATTTTTTCCCTAAGAACACACCAATTTTATAGCACAAATGTAACTTTTGTTTTAATTTAACACAACCATATTCAATGCCGATCAATTTTTTGCTTTATTTGTTCCATTTTTTTCACAATATTTTGCTTAAGGACACTTATTATTTTACTTCATTACTATTGGAAGTTATTTAATTGTCTAGATACATAAAAATTACATTTTGGTTACAATTGCAAAACAAAATATTCTCATTCACTTTTACACTAGAATTGTCTATTCTGCTGAGATTTATCCACACTTGTTTTTTTTAGCGCAGAACTTTTCTGTTATGATTATTACAGAGCTGAGAAGCAAACAAACTGTATCAATTCAAAGCTGATTTTGCAATAGAGGGTGTTGTGTTTGACAATAGAGACAAGTTAATACCCTTTCTTGTTGAATAGAACAAAATGCAATAAAAATGGTAATATTCTAAAAAGTAAATTATACGCTGACTTTACTGTTTCACCTTTCTGAAAAAAGAAAAGCCTTATTTTTTGACAGGCATCATAGTTATGGTTGCAGTGGATGTTTGTGCAGCTGGTGCTTTATAGATTGACGATGATTAAAAAACAAATGTTAACATGGATAAATATCTACAATGACACCTCCAAATTCCTTTGAACATATCTTTCTTTTCAGCGTAACCAGGCTTGTCTTGGTCTTTCACTAGTAGAAAGATTAAATATATTTGCATAATTATGTCTAAAAATGTTGTTTATTTTAGCATTTCTGGTTTAAATGTAATACAGACACTTGGAGTTTTAAAATTGATAAAGGGGTTGTATTTCTTAGTCTTTAAACCTTATTTGTAATTTCTAATAAATTTGAGTTACCCAGTTCAAATGTTGACCACTTGTATTTTAAATAGAATGAAGTGACAATCAAGAAGACAGGCACTGTAAAAAAAACAAAAAAAAAAGTTTAGTAAAAGTAATTCTTAGTTTAGGAAGTAAATTGACAGAAGGAGCTCTTGACACTGGAGACCATTTTAAAGGAGGAAATTTTGGTCAGAGTGGTTAAGCTGGGAGGCAGGGTCTCCCTGAAGAACAGAGTGGTGATGAAGAGGTGGCACTTGAGTTGAGCAAAGTGTTTGGCAGCAAAAAGGAACCCTGAGCACCTAAGAAACAATGAAAGAGAGAGAGGAGAAAAATGGAACCAGAAAGAACAGGTTGGCCTGACAGTTTTACTGCTTGCCTGTGTGCCAGATGCTCTGGCAGAGTGTGGTAAGAATGCCAGAGCTGATAAGCTGCTGACATTGATAAGTTAATGTGGAGCAGGTTTTCCAGCCACAGGAATCCCACGATACCTCGCTCTCATTCAAGAATGCGGTTGAGTTAGACCTTAAAAGCACAAATGGGCAAGGACAACTTTGACCCACTCGGGATTAGTGTTTAAATGATAGCGATTGAACATGATGGCAAAGAAGGTGTACTCTTAATTTAACTACTAAATGCCAAAATGCTAGTTATAGTTATAATAACATCCAGTCAGGTAAGAGTAGGCATTTATTGCATTGTTTATCATTTATTGTGATACATTTCTTATCATAAGAATTTAGATTTATCATTGTCACAATAAATTTCCATTAATGATGTTTAAGAAACTGAGTTTTCTGTATAGTTTGTGTTGTTAGTTCTACTATTTTCAGCACTGTTTGTTCATTGAGAGTATCAATACTTTTCAATACATTTGAAAACATGATTAATTGCAGTTTCTGTATTGGAACTGATACAACTTAATGATACAAATCAAATTTCTTTATCCATCTGGTGTCCTAATAAATACATATTCCAAGAATATTTGTGATTGTGACTTTATGGCTGTGACTTTCATACTAAAAGAAGTCATACATATTTCTTTTGTGGTACTATTGTTATCACAATAGTACCACAAAAAGTTGTGACAAAACTTCCAAGTCCATATCACCCATCACTACATTCAGGTTTTGTATAAACTAAGGAAAAACTAAACTTTGTTATTTATGGATTGTGAAAGTTGTTGAGTATGTAATGCTAGAAGTCCATGTACTGTGATAAGTCAAGTCTATAAACTCTAATTTGGTGGTGCTTCTCAGTATTTACAGGGCTCGGTCTGTTTCCTCTATATATGCTTTTTTTGTGCATTGTTTCCTTGTTACCTTTACCTGATTCTGTAATTCCTCAATCTTTTATTCATTTATCAGTAAGCTATGCTTGTTTTGGATTTGAATTTATGAATGCAACAAATGTACAAACACATAACAAATATACCTAAAGCTTTGTTAAGGAACAAAACCCAGAAAGATGAGCTTCATCAGCACATTATAAACAGTCAGCACTAAGCCAATCACACTTCTTTTGGCATGCACCGAATCACAGCATTATCCTCGTCATTCTGTTTCATGCTCATTCCTTGAGGAAACATGGCTGATTACACACCTCCCTCTGCATCTAGTCCACTAGGTAATTTGTCTCTGCTTTTCATCAAGTGCAGAGTGACTTGCCATCGCCAGTTCTTGCCCATTCACTCAAAATACTTGAGGCTAGCAACATTATCTGACAATGTGCTTGTTAATTTGATTCAAAGTTTGACTGCATGAGGTATCAGAAGCTTCTTTGTCAAAACAGTTTTTTTTCTGGCTCTCCATCAAGACTGTGTGATTTGTTTGCATTTGTAGGCAAGAGGAGTTCTTGAGGAAGGCCGCCATAACAGGAAAGAGCTTTTAGATGCATCTCCTTGAGGACAATCGATCTCTTTTTGCTTTTTTTTCCCCACCACACCTTCTTTTGGGCCCATTACCATTGATCACAACTGTTGATGGCTGTTTTTTAGTGTACACCTGAGGTGTGCTATGTTTAATCTTGTTTGAGGAACATTATTTCTTTTTACACTATTTCATTTTTTTATTACTTTATTATATTTAATTTGTGTTGACATGAGACTTCTTTTTGTAATACTCTGGAGTGATGAATTTTTTTTATGTCTTTTTTTTTATTTTAAAACATCCATCAATTATTTATTTCTAACATTTTGTAAGATCCACTGTTTAAGCACAAACTAACGATACAAGCTTATATTAAATTCTGTTGAAACATTGTACCCAGAAAATATTAAAAAATAAAATGAGGTCACTAAAGGTGGTAAATTTAGGGATAAAAGATCAGAAGGAATTGGATGTTTTCCATTAAAACATTTTTTTCCTTGTTAAATATTAAGTCCGAATCTTTATTGCAAAGCTGATGCTTCTGGAGAAATAACTGCCATTATGATGGAAAATCTGCTTCAAATAAAATGGTGTTGCCATTCTAATTGAGATTTCAAACATTAGCTCACCCATTAACTAACTAGCCATACTGACTAACTATCTGCAGCAACAGAGTTTTAATACATTCAAAGTCCTGTGCTGTGTTTCTCTGAACAGATTTTCAATGGACTGGCACCTCTGAAAACCTTGACATCAAAGATTAGAGCAGTGCTAAAAAATTAATTCCACCAGTCTTAATATTTAACAGAAGTCTCAGTGTTATGAGTGCAACTTCTCCTCTTTTCCTACTCCTAATTCTGATGGACATGAGTTTCTGTCAAACAGGAAGGGACTACACAAGCATGCAACAACTATAAAACACTGGTTCTGGCTTACTGGCTCAAATCTTCATGCGTTTTCCGGATTTTCTTCCACACCTCAAATGATCTTATCTCTCTTTTTCCTGCTTTGAGCTTAGTTTGTTGCTATTTTCGTGTGTTTTGATCTGAATCCACGAATGCAGCTATCATTGTGGATCACTAAACCACAGCTTTTGTTTGTAAAAACAAAGCAACGGGCTACATCAGCATTTCCCAAGACAAAGCCAATTACCCTACCCCCAGCCACCAGCCCAGAGTCAGATTTACAGTGCTATTCTCATCCCTTTAGCTCTGTGGTAAAAAAAAAAAAGAAAAGAAAAAAAAAGCTTATTTTATCTTACCATTATCCCTAAAGGAAGTGCCAGTAGAGAAAAGTATTCTCTTTATCTTGAGATTTTGACCATTCTTCTATATTTAGCTTTCTCAAACATTTACTTGTTATTTCAGTATTTATCAATTTGCTGCTTTGTGCTTTGGAGCTAGATAATTTAGTTTGTTTATATGATCAGTTCCCTTGTTATTCAGACATTTTCCATTTTTTTAAAGTTCCATTAAATTCGAAAAAATGCAAACACTCACTCACCATGTGACAGTATGGAGTATGGACTAAGTAACCAAGCACTATTTATCTCCAAGGTTTTTGGAAATGGTAGTCGCTGGGTAAATTGTTTCTTTTCTGGTTCAACACAGTAATTGTGATGGGCTACAGTCAACACTAAAACATGCATTTTACTGAAATTGCTCTGATGGCTGTAGATACTGAAGAATCAGTGGTCCCAGTTTTGTCAGATTTTAACTGCAATTTATATGGCAACATCAGCACATTAATGATTAGGCTGCAAGATGTGGTGCTTCTTTAGAATGATTACATCTTATTGTTTGTTTTAACCTTTTCTCCACATGCAACTAGAATATTTGGTGACAAGGATTTTTGCAACATTGTCAAAGAAGAGATATTAAAAACTCAGTGGTGTATACATGTCAACGGAAAATATAAACTTAATTAAAAATGAGGATGCAGAGTCCCACTTTCCTCCTTCCCACTATCACTTTCTGTGCTAGACAGCACAGGAATCATGGAACTATTTTCTATATATCTCCATTTGTTTTAATGTTGGTTCCATAAACTTCATATGTGAGCTAAATACTGTTTTTGACTGGAATTGTTTAGTCAGGGAATTTTATTTTTTTAAAAAAGCAAGGAGACAAATTGCATTTAGCTCTTTCGTCTGGTCTCAAGTATTTAGGTGCTGTGTTTGATTAGTGTTTCTTAGTAATTACTTGAAACAACAGCTGAATTTTTTTTTTCATATGACAAATACTTCTGAGCCAAGAATGCTGGTGTTAAAACAGTAATTGATAATCCTCATTCATGCTTTCATCAAATTTGATGACTGGAATAAACGTTTTTACTTCTCTTAACAAAAAGGCTGTTTAAATTATCCAGATATAAACTCTGCAGTGAGATTTGAAGACACAAATATAACTCCTTTATTAAGGTCTGTACACTTGTTCCCAATTAGGTACAGAGTTCACTTTAAAATCTTTGCATGGACCTCTAGGAATTTGCATGATCAAGCTTATGATTAATTTGCTGACCTGTTAAAGCGTCACTCACCAACTAGAAACCTCAGGTCAGCCATTTAGACATTATTTACAAATCCTTAGCACTGTTGTTAAACCAGTGGCGATCACTCCTTTCAAGAAGTCATGCACAACGTCTGGTATACCCTTCCCTATTTTTTCACTGCTAAAGATTGTCATTCAGATAAGCTTTTAGTTTAGTTTATTTACCTCATGCAGTATTTTTATGCTGCATGTCCTTCTTAGATTTAATATTTGTTTTAATGTTGATATTTTAATGATAGTTTCTGTTATTTTACTGCATTATTCATATATTGTTGTAAAGTTCTTTGTCATTTTATATAGGTGCTGTATAACTAAGGTTTTCTTACTTACTTGCTTACAATGGGACCCTCGGGAATACAGTAAGGATTTTGTTATGGCCATAAAAACAGTCTTTCTCCACCATAATTCCCTCGGTTTATATGCCTGATGTATGTAAATTTCATCATCTACACCAGTAAACTGATTGTAGTTGTGAAAAAGCCACTACTTGCAGGCACTTAAAGGTACTGGAAACTGTGCAGCCATAAAGTGTTCTTAAAGGAAGAAAATGGTGTGAATAATAAAGTGTGGAGTGACTTTAAAGTAAAGGTATAAAAAAAAAACATAAAAAGGTGGTTTTGGTGGTGGTGAAGGGAGGGAGATACAACCAAATGTTTAAAAGTTTCCAAGCGAACAAAAAGGCGTGTTACTGATTAGCTATGGAAAATAAAGTAAAGATAATGAGCTGGTAATTATTTTGAAAAATGTGATTGTCCATATGCTCTCACACTTATCATCAAATAACTATTCAAACGGTTTTCTCCAAATGACATTTGAAAAAGCAGAACAAGAAAGGCCTTCAAAGATATTCAAAATGTTAGCTTTGTTTTCAGTAAATTAATCCTTTCATTTAAGTTTTTTTTATAGAGTTAGAAGGGTAAATTATCTAATGGCCTTTGGAAAGTGACGATGACCACACAACTTCTGCTAAAACTATGAATGCTTAGAGAGAAGAGACTGACAATGTTTATGGTAATATGAGTTTAGGTATTTTAATAGAAACTAAATACACACATAATGTCCCATTTGATTTCATAAAATCTGTGTTTGAAGATTTCTAATTTTACTGTTTTGTTTAAAGGTTTAGAGTCAACAGAAGCTACTTTAGTCAAATTAAAGCTTCTACCTTAGAGCTTTACACAATCCACAAGGTACAAGATCTTTTTAACGTTGAAGGGTTCATTGTGCT